>PVJC01001612.1:0-90606 GCA_004026665.1 Murina feae | reverse complement strand
GGGTCCTGCGCTGTCCCGCCCTGCAGCCGCTCTGTGCACTCGGGAGGTCCCTCAGCCCGGCCTGTGCCCTCTCGCAGTCTGGGACCCCTCGGGGGATGTCCACCTGCTGGCGTGCCTGACCAGCCTGGGTGAGGGGCTTTCAGGCTGCCCACGGCTCCCATTGACCCAACGTCCCAGCAAGGCTGGCTGGACGCAGGTTCTGGAGTTTTTTCTCCTATAATTGATACTGTTCCTTGAAGGCCTGGGATTATCTTCTATAATTGATACACTGTTCCTTTAAGGCGGCCTTCTAACTAACGAAGCCTCCTCTGCTTCACCTCGCAGCGTCTATAATGAAACAATTGTTACTTTTACTGGTTAGGCCCGGGATGCTCTTTCCTTCAGCTCCGGAGGACTCTATGATTGTTACATTGTTTCAAATGTTTCAAATCTGTGTTTTGCTAGAGCCAGTTTAATCGGAGCTGAGCTGAGGGGCGAGGCTTCACTTTCGCTCCTGCCGCAATGGAAAGGGCTGTTTACTCAGGTCCGTGAGTGGCGGCCGCCATGTTGGCTGGGCTAATTTGTATACAGCTGCTCTGATTGGCTGGTGGGCGTGGCTTACCCTGTCTCGGAGAAACGGTTAATTTTAATATTTCGCTTTTATAGAGTAGATATTTAATTACTAGTAATATAATTATAATTGTTAAAATAATTATATATTACCTTTATTTGTATTTACTTGTTAAATGTATTCCATCTTTTAAACTAGAAGGATTCTTGATCAGTGCTTGACCACTCCATAAGCCCTTATCACACACATAGTGAGTGCACACCTGAGAAGACTTGGTCAATTGAAATCCACAAGTGTGAAAGCAGGAGAAAGATCTCTTCTGTTCGTAGGCAAGGCTCTTGCAGCTTCCTCAAACATCTCTCAGAGCTGGTAAGGACTGGAACTTCAAGGACAGCTTTCCATTATTGAATTAAATGAAGTGCCCACATTTGTGTGTGATAATGCTTGTTTCTCAGGCTTTAAACTTGATCACTTAGTTAACTATCAGCAGCAGAGAACTGGGCAGAATGAAGCTACCAATGCACACAAAATTTTTATCACATGTGAATCCCAACTCGTATATCAAAGATTGCCCCATTGATGGATGAAAAAAAAATGGATAGAAATATCATTTCCAAACTGTGGTGAGTTAGTTATTACAAACTGTCATAAAACTTGTATTATATATGGTACTATGTGGAATTCTATATGGATTGAGTTAATCAAGACCATTCCTGCCTTCAGGGGGTTATGCCCTCAGTTCTCAGTTTAGAAGACTATTATGCAAAACCATCCATCACCCCGTAGACAACACCCTGTGGACAACCATCTTGTTATTACAAAGTTCACTGACACAGATTTTTATATCAGTGCAAGAAATGAAACTGGTGAATCACAGCATCTGCTCATGAAAAAGCAAAAAACAACCTCTAACGTTTACTGGTAACAGTAAGAGGATCCTGGTTGCTCAGGACTTAGGAAACCATGGCTACATAGGTGTGGATTTTTTATTATCACATGGCCTCGGGGTTAGACTGAGATTCAAATAAAGAGGAGATGGGAAGAAGGCAAAAGTAAAACGACCCAAATAAAGCTATTGGTGTGTCTTGTTGTGACATTGTGAAAGTACTAACAGTTTATTTTTGGCAAATGGGCAAAAGCTTAGAATCTATTTATGGGCTCAGTTATGACCCAGGAGGAAAGGACGCTATTTGCAGCAGGAACAGCATAAATATCTATGGGTTTAGTGAGTCACAGTTTTTCTTGATGAAGACTGTAGAGGACTTTATCAGGGCTTTGGTGACGTAGGGTCTTGCCAATCGGATCTGGAGGAAATTCCTTAACTCTCTCCACATATGGAAACCAGGCAGTGCTTGCAGGTCACAATGAGATACTCTCAATGCTCGCTCGGGAGGTCACCACGGCCAAGGCAACATTGGCTGCTCCCAGGTACACAACACCTGCTCCCACTTTCCCCTCTTGTTACGGGAATAAGAAAGGGCCTTTTGCTTGATGGTTCTCTTCTGGCTTCAACTTGCATAATGGATATTTATTTTTTGAAAGTGTTGCATACAAAATGAAGTCAGAGATATAATTAATTAACTTGAGCTTCTATATTATATTCCCTGGCTTCCATGCTTATTGTAATCTTAAGAAGTCTCCAGAGAGCTCATTTATATTCAGGGGACAATCCCAGCTCTTCTGCTTTGTTCCTGAAGATACAATTCAAATGTCCATTCTTGTTTTAGTCTTATCCTCCCAGAGCAGACACCAGAATAGTGTAAAAAGTTGCAAGGAGAAGGCTGGTTTAGCAGATCATGATGTGAGCCTGCCTAAGTGAAGGGAGCAGGAGAGAAGGTTGGGTGGAATCAGGCTGGACTGCTAGGCAGACTGAGGAAGCTTTAGCAAAGCCACTGTGAAGTCCTTGTGCTGGGTCAGCCACCTAAGGAATCCTGTGTCTCCCAGAATGGAGTACTCCCACTATGACCTGTCACTGGCAGGGAGCAGCCCTTGGAAAGTGGGGTCCTGATACAAACACATCAATAGACTTAAAAGCAAAGCAGTTGGGGCCCTTGGTAATTCTGTTCTATGCAGAAGGAGGTTTGTGAGGCACAGTCTCAGGGCTTTCACAGTCTAGGAAGCTAGATGGTATAATAATCATCTCCTTAAAGCTGGTTACTTTGCCATAAACTATCAGGCTGCCAATTGGGAGAGCTGGTGTCAAACCTTTCACTTAGGAAAATGCAAATTAACTGTTCACACAGACATGATCATACAAGGGTAGAGTCCTTTCTCCCAGTAGCTACTCTAGCCACAGTGGTCCTCTGACATTTCCTGACCCAGGAATGCACCACTCAAAAGTTGGTCTGTGTCCTCTTAGATTCCCCTACAGCCCTTTCCCCCAGAACACAAGCTGTGCTCAGTTAGGCTGGGTACCAATTCTGAGATACAGCTTTCAAGAACCAGAACCACTACCCACTTCAGAGGCCCATCTTTGTGTGCAGCCTGCCCACTGGCCCAATCTCTTTCTATCATGATATTTTCTCTTAAAGGGGATGGTATCTTCTGCTTGTCCTGGTCCTTGGTTAGGGTCACCCAAGTCCATGCTGATAAGTTCCCACTAAGGAGAATCTCAAGGTCTTGGGCTTGCTTTCTCTATCCTCTCATAAAGCTGTTTGGGCTCCTTATGAAAATTTACTCATCCTCTTCCAACACATTACTATTTCTATAGCAATAATTTACTTCTGGGGGGAAATTATGAACACATGCTTCACCGTAGCTCTACTATACTTGCTAGCTGAGTTGAAATAACAGACAAATATTTTCCATAATCTGTAGAGAGTAATCAATACCTGGGAAGAAAGTGACTTGGTGGCAGTGCCAACATTCCATGTTCTGAAGCATTCTTGTGTGCTGAACGTGGCGGTCTCATGCCTTTTCATTATTTCTTAACCATTGGTTAAAGTGACTTCTCAGAACCAAGAGGTCCTCCTTGTGCAGGTTTGTGTGGCTCATCTCTGCTGGTTTTTTTCCTTTTCTTTTTCCTAGAGTTTTGGTGTTATGCCACAAGGTCTAATGAAGCAAGTCGAGTAATAAAGAGCTGATTTCATTCCCAGACCATCCCCTCTCCTTCTGTGGAACATTTGTTCTCTGGTTTGTCCGTGGGAAGACACAGCTGTTTGCAAGCAACGTTCGTGCCCCAGAACAAATGAGGGGAAATCTTCATGGGAACTTCAGAGCACATGCTGGGGGTGGAAGGACTTTGTTTTTCACTCTTAGAGCTTGTTGCTCCCAAATAAATGGCTGTAAATGGACACGAAGGAATAAGGCTTGTGATTAATTGCTCTGGGGAGCCTAAATAGTGCCATTCCTGACCCTAGTGTGTCGTTCTCACCCCCTCCCCATCACCCCTGACTTCCTACTGCAAAACTCATGGCAGCTTTATGACAAGGTGGGTGTTTGTGACTCATTTCAGGATGGGGACTAACCCTGTCCTCCTGGAGCTGGTGTTCTTTCCATGACGGTGCTGACGCTCAGCCAGTGGAATCCCAGTGAGCTCAGGGAGCAGGGTGTCAGGTTGATTCAGCTGAGAACTCAAGGCCTCCCTTTTGCCTTATAAGGCTACAGTTCCGGTGGAAGGGAGACTGTCTCAGCTTGAAAACACAAGGCTCTGAGCATTCCCAGATGACATCTGTAGTTTTTCCAACACACATTTGGCCTCCTTGGTTCCTCGCAGTGCTGTGATTATGCAATCACCGCTTGGCAGGTTCTTCATCCTGTGAAATCTGTACATTTTCTGCTCCGACATCTCAAAAATAATCACTGAAACGTTTTTATCAGGGTGGGTTATCTCCCGGTTATCATAAATCAGAACCACTCCCCCGACATTTCTCGTAACCAGTACGAGGACTCGGGGAAGAGAGAGGTGCCACAGGAGGACTGGCTATGGAATTGGATAGACCGAAATTCAAGTCTTGACTTCCTTTTTTTTTTTTTACTTGTTGAAAGAATTAGGCCCCTGGGCTCAGATTAATCTTCTGAAAAAATGGAGGATATACTATCAAGTTGACAGGGCTGTTGTGAGCATTAGAGATAATGTAAGCTAAAAGTTAAGTAAGTAAATGGTCTCAGGAAGTTTTACATAGATATATATGGAGTGTGGGTGTATGTGTGTGTGTGTGTGTGTAGTGATGGTTCTAGTGCAGAGATGTAGTTATAAGCTGATTGTATATGTAGGGTGTTACTGTAAAAACATTCAAACCTTTAAATGTTTTTTGTGAGTTTATTTGAGTCAAACTGTTGACAATTGCTGGGAAGCAAAATCTCAATGGATTGGGATAATGCTCTGGAGCAGGAGTCCTCAAACCACGTGCGGCCCGCTGAGGACATTTATCCGGCCCGCCGGGTGTTTTTGCCGCCTTGTTTTTTTACTTCAAAATAAGATATGTGCAGTGTGCATAGGAATTTGTTCATAGGTTTTTTTTTTGTGGTTTTTTTTTAAACTATAGTCCGGACCTCCAATGGTCTGAGGGACAGTGAACTGGCCCCCTGTTTAAAAAGTTTGAGGACCTCTGCTCTGGAGAATGGCAGTTTTCCACCTTGTTTTATATATTAGAATCAAAGGAAGAGACATAAGTGAGTTACCTGAAATCCATTTGTGATAGATTAGATAGGTAGGAGAAAGCAAAGGGGGCAGTGGGAGGGTTTGGATAAAAAGTAAAATGATAGACACCAATTCCTCTCACTTAGGTGAGTAATGGATAGTCACAGTCAACAATTAACGTGATAACAATAAAGTAATTCGTGGTATCTGTCCTCGTGTCCAGGGCGTGTGGTTGTGCCCTGAAGGGTGCAGGGGAAAAAGGTAAGTTACAAGTTATCCTCACATTTCAAAGATATGTTATCATAGATGCAAAAAGACAATAGGCTCAATTAAGGTAAACATTGACCTTGTCAGGGAAGATAACAGCCTTGGAGGTGACTACCCTCCATAATTGCTTTTAGTTAAAGTTTTAATTTCAGACCATCCTTTGTGATGACTTTCGGCCTTTGAGTTTTCAAAACAGCCATGCAGGCCTTCCCTGAGCTTGTCAGGTTAGCATGTGGCCCCTTTTGTCCACAGGGAATCTCAACTTGCTTTTTAGACCTCAATAATTTACATACACATTACTCATATATGTTCACACACATTCTCACATGTACAGATACACACATTCCTTGTAAACCTCAACTTCTGACTTTTGATAAATAATTTGCTTCTGAGTCTAGGCCAAGTCTACATGTCTGTGAGTTAGTCCATAAGCCTCCATACTCTGGGAATGCCATAACTCTGTTCTGTGTTGTTACCCTTAGACACAGTCCTAGGCTCCTCCTTTCTAGTAATCAGTTGGTAGCAGGTACAATCAAAAGATGACCAACTGCTTCTAGTTCTCTCACCAATGTCTGAGATCTGAAGACAGAAATTGTTCTGAATCCTAGTTTGAGACATCTGGGAGAGAAGGAAACATTTTTTCTCAAACTCTTAGAATACTTTCCTGCCACTGAAGCATTCATGTTGCTTCCAAATAGAGTTTATGGCAGACCTTTGGCACAGTGAGGAAAGTTACATTCTCTTCCCTTATGAAGTCTCTATGAACAAAATAGATCCAGAGACACTGACGCATGGGACAGACAGTTGAATCTCAGAAGGAAGGGGGTGGTGGTGGAGGAAAGAGATCAACCAAATAACTTCTATGCATATATACATAACCCATGGTCACAGACAATAGGGTGGGGGGATGGGGGCAGGGGAGGCTATAAGGGGTCAATGGGAGAAAAAAGGGGGCTCATGTAATACTTTGAACAACAAAGACTTAAACAAACAAACAAAACAACTACATGATAACAATTTAAATAAAATCTCTATGCCAAAGTATCAGTCACCAGTTTCTTAGAACCTTTAGTACAAGGCTTGACATCTCATAATTATGAGAAGGAGCCTCAAGCAATATCATGGAAAAAACCGTACTCCTTCCTGGAACAAACTTTACAAATTTGACTTGTCATTTCTTTTAGCTATTGATATATTGAGCTTTGTTTCATTATTTCTTCAATCAGCCAATTGTACAGGCACTACATTCCAGGCACTGAAGTGCTAGGAGTACAATGATGAACAAGACAAAGAAAATTATTGTCCTTTATGGAGACTATAGTCCATGAGTTAAGAAACGGGTACAAAGTGTTAGGGAAAAAGAAGTATAGGACACCATGGAAGCACTAAGGGAGGGCACTGTGTCTAGATTTGTAGGGAGAGAAGGCAAAACATAATTTGGGATCTTAGAATGATTTAGTGTGGATGGAGCTTGAGTAGAAGGGAAAAGTGGCCATGGTTGAGGCTATGGAGGGAGGTGGGGCCAGGTTATCAGATCTCGGAGGTCCTAAAAGCCATCAAGGAGAGTTTGGATTATATTCTGAGGCACTGGGGAAGCCACGAAAGCGTTTAAGTGTGTGTAATATGTGGGGAAGGTCAGCATTTCATTTTAGAAAGATCAGTCTGGTAACAATGTAGAGTACGGGCTGCAGAGGCTTAGATCTGGAAGCTGGAAGGATATTTGGGATTCATTTCTGTGATCAGTGCAAGAGATGATGGCGGGCTCAACTTTGGCAGCGGAAATAGAAGTACTGAGTGAAGCCATTATTTAGCAGATAGAGTGAATAGGACTTGGTAATGTATTGGATAGACAGACTGAAGAAAAGAAAGAAGACAAAGATGATGCCAATTTTTCTAAGCAAAGCAACCCTTTATTTGGTGGTTCTATTTACTGAGACAAGAAGCTTAAGAAGAAGAGAAGGTTTGGGGGAAAGAGTGGATTTTATTTTAAACATGTTGAGTTTGAGATGTCTTTGGTCAAGTAGGAATGTTGAGTATACAGAGGGGGTAACTAGACCTAAACCTAAAACTTTGCAAAAGTAATCAAGCCTGTAAATGTGGCTTTTGAGGTTATGACCATACAGGTGGTAATTTTAAGCCCTGGGATTTACTCTTTAAGAAGGTGTGGAGTGAGAATCAGATCAAGGGCAGATCTTTGAGAAATATAATACATTGAAGATGGGCAAGGGAAGAGAAACAGACAAAGGAGATAAGAAAGAATAACCAGAGAAGTAGGAGAAAGGGAAAGAAGGGGCTGGAGAGTAGGGAGCAGAGGTTTCAAGGCGGTAGTGGTCCAAATGTGTCTAGTGCAAGTTAGAGGTCAAGGGAGATTAAAAGTTTCCTTTGGATTTTACAAAAAAGGGATATATTTTTTTTTTTTTGTCTTAGAAATAGCAGTTTAAGTGGAGTAGTAGTGAAGAAAGCCAGATTTCAGTGGGCTGATGAATGAGTGCAAGGGAACAGGTGGATGAACATGTGAGAGTGGTGAGATAGTGCAGTAGTTAGGAAGGCACAGGGGAAAGAACAGATTTGGAGTTCTTTTATACTTTTAAAAGTAGTTATTTAATTTGTTAGGTTAGGAGAAGCTTGAAATTTGTTTTCTAGTAAATGCTACTGAGGAGCAATTAGGGAGGAGTTAAGCTATGAGAGGGATGATTGACAGAGGAAGTCCCCTGGGAGAAAGAGGGAAAGTTCCAGATTATCTGTGAAGGATTTAGCCCCATAAGTGAGACACCTTTCCTGCTGGAAAAATGAGAAGGATGTCTATAAGCTAGTAGATTTGGTGGCTGAAAATGTATATTTTCCTGTCTCTTTTTTTTCCCCATCAAATTTCTCTCTCTCTCTTTTTTAATTTTTATTATTGCTTAAAGTATTATAACAAATGACAGATAGGTCTCCATTTTTTTCCCTTGCCCTTCCCCCCTCCTCCACTACCCCCCAGCTTCCCGTGTCCATTGATTATGCTCCTATGCTATGCATGCAAGTCCTTCAGTTGATCTCTTAATTCCCCCCAACCCTCCCCAGCCTTCCAGCTGCAGGATGACAGTCCGTTCAAAGCTGTTCCATCTCTGCACCTGTTTATGTTTATCATTTTATAATGGTCTTTATCTCCATCTCCTCCCCCAAATCATGGGCCCCTATTCTCAGCTTTCTCCTTGTATTTTGTGTATTATTTTAAAACACAAGGATTTTTATCTACCTGGACAGCTGCTATGTTTGATGACTTAACTAAGTCCTAGAGGGCGGAGATTCTGTGTGTTCACTTTATCCTGCCATGAATCATTTTGCTTTCACTGAACAGGTAGCCAGGGGTTAGGGCCTAAAACTGTGGCCTTGAAACAGAACAAATTAGATGAGGGCTTGGCCTTTGTTCTCCTAGTGCTCTAACTAGCTGCAAATCAGCCACAACACTAGTTAGCACTTTATGCAGAGTGGTGCTTCGTCATTACTAAAAAATAATGTAAAAGCTATTTTTAGCTCACTAAGGAAAGGGAGTCTAGGTTAGTTTTGCTTACCTTTTCATTGTTCAAGCAATTGGAAAGCATGACAAATACAAGACTTGTCTTCTTAGGAACAATTTCTGTTAAATTAATTTAGTTGGCTTGGCTGTAAGAGGATTTATGTCTTAGGGTAGGACTCTCTCGGTCAGTGGCCTCAAAGCCTATTTAAATATTGATTATACGTGTAAAGTTGAGCTAGATGAGTAGTAAAGGCAACTTTGAATGGGGAAGAAGATGCCACAATGACCTGGAGCAGCTGTGGAAGAAAAACACTAAGTTCCTCGGTGTCTTTCCATCCTCAGCTGGCAGACCTACCTTCTTCTCTCCATCCTACTCTTGTGTGGTTGGGCTTCTCCTAAACTGCGTGGCCTAGGAGAGTAGATGGATTGTCCAGATCTTGGAACATTCAGCCCCTGAGAATCTGTAACCATGGAGAAGATTATTTCTGGTGTTATCTCTGAGAGAGCAGCCATGCCTTGGGGCCACTCTCAATGTGATTGAGCGATCTGAAATCTTGCTGGCTTCTGGATCTGGTTCTCTAGCTTACCTGTGCATTGAAATTATCTAGGAAGTTAAGAGAAAGATTGATGCTGAAGTCCTACATATTCTGATTTAATTGGTTTAGGCTGTGTTCAGGGCACTCAAATTTTAAGAAACTTCTCTAGATGGCTTTTATGTGCAGCTAAGTTTAAGAATCACTGCTGTAAATCACTGGGACTTTTGAGAGATTGGCTGGGTTTCAGATAACAATATGCAGAGGACCACAGATAGCTAATGTGTTCTTAAAAATAGATTTTATCATCTGCAAGTCATTGCAATAGAATGGACTCCTAAACATTTGTTTTTCAGGGCTGCATTCATGTTTATTTCCTGGAAACCTTTGCGATATAGGGCTCATTCATCACCATGGTGTACTGCATTCAGTGTCTCACACTGCAGGCAGTCATCAGTGTGGCACTTGCACAAAACAAAAGGGACTATTTCTAGGGAAACGAAATTTGGCTGCCATGTAAGTAGCCTCTGTGGAAAAGGTGGAAACTAAGGAAATGTACCACTCCGAGGAGTCGAAACCTCATTTTAATTGTACATGCTAGCATTGTTTAAAGGTGAATTTAGAAATGGTGTCTATGCAGGATTAGAGTTCCTAAGGAACTGAGAGTAAGAGCAGGGCCCCAAATAAACCCCCAAAATGAAGAGCTGTATGTTTGAATTCCATACGGCACCTTTCTAGCATGCCTATGGAAATGAGCCAAGTCATTCTACAATAGCCCAGATTTTATTTAACATTACTCTTAGTCTTAAAATCTGTATGAACTCTGTAGGAAAGAACATATTAGTCATTTCTATTGGAGCCAGATATAATTTTTTTTTGGGGGGGTGAAATAAATAAATCTCAAACATGTGTTCTTACTTAATTATCAATACTCTGATAGGCTAATCTTGCGACAGTGTGGCTTCTGGAGAGGATTTCATAGAGGGTTTAAGGTCTGAGAAGCCTTCTTTGTGACTTGAACATGTCTCACTATAAGCATGATACCTAACCTTTCTCCTTTTACTTCACCCTGCCCCATATTTCTTCAGTATCTTTCAAAGAGTTACCATAATAATATTGAAAAAAGAAGTTATTTCAGAGATAAGAAGGGCTTCAAACTGGTGGTTCCTCAGAAGGAAGTCTTTATATATGGAAATCAAGGACTTTTCTTGGTGGACAACTTACTTTGTGGCTCTAGGTACCAGGCTGTTTATCTGACAACTGAGTTATTTATTTTCATTTCTTTCTTTGGCTTGTTTGTGATTGATTTAGCAATTTTATTAGCTTCGATTATTTAGAGCCACATTGGCATTTTTAAAGTTATGAGGTCATTTTACAGTGCTTCTCAGTCTTGCCTTCCAGGAATTACATCAGTCTTTCATTCAAATACTCTTTGAGAAGAAAGAGATGGCGGCATATTAGAACCTCTCCTTCATACAACTTCAGCTCCTTTAGGAGCCTTGAGCTGAACGTGATAAGGGGCAGCATTCTTTTTGAATGTGGTCAGCTCTTCCTGATGTAAAAAACATTGGGATTTTGCATAGGCAGAGTTGGCTATCACTTCATGATGCAACCCATAATGCTTTGGAAACTGTCTCCTGGCAACCATTCAGCATTCAGGTTTTCTATAGAAGAAAATAGCGCCAAAACACTTCTCTTAATCCATAAGCTAGAAAAATTGGCGATTAAAATGTACAGGAGGCCTTTTACATTTTTTATGGCAGGGACTCATTGATTAGGGTGTGAGGAAAGGGTTGAGTCACAGACGAACTGTGGGACCAGGCAACAATCTAGTTATAGGAAGTCCATAATTCAAGGCAAAAACAGAATTTGTAACAAGTTCAACTTGTGCTGAACTGATGAACTCTTGAACTTCTCATTTTCCCTTTAGCACATATTGGAACTGAGAGTGGAAGGTAGGTCTGATCCTACCAGTGGGGATTAAGTGGCCCAGTGCTGAGAGTCAGTGGTGAATAAATTCGCCTATTGTTGCAATTGAAAGCTTAACTTTTTTTATTCTGTGACCCTTTCGCAGAGAAGTCTTTAGTGCCTTTCTGTGGGCAGTCCTAGCCAACTAATACAATTGGTAAAAGCTTTTAAATGTTTTCTTTTCTCCATGATTTAACTAGCACACAGCCTCCAGGTCTCTTTCCTCAGCCCAGAAGAGCAGGACCCAGGTAGGAATGACCACCTGCCTTTTAGAAGCATGAGTCTTTTGGGCAGTGGTTCCTAAGGATTCTTTCTTTTTATGTTATTTCTTCATTTTTCTAGCAATAGGATCCCAGAACTTCTACAAGATCCTCCAATGTTTTTAACTTTGCAAGAGTTTAAAACTACCATTTTAGGATTTGTCATATATTCTGGGCTTCTCTGCCTTGGCTGCAGCAGGACATACAATGTACCTGAGGACTCACTGACCATCCCTGCAGCTGGAATTGTCCACTTTTGTAACTCTTATGAACAGGGCTGCCCACCTGCTCTGAGGAATATACGATAGCCCAGAGAACAAAATGAAGGCATTTATTTAGGTGTATATTGAGCATAAGAAATGGTGTTAGGTATAGAGATATAAAGACGTATAGAGGAATATCACTAACCTCATATGCTGGGATAGCTTCAAACCTAAATATTTTCTGCGTTTCATGACCTATGGTGGCTCATTTTGGCTGAAGCCAGACAGATAGCTCTGCTTTTCCTTGCCCATATGAACTGCCACAAGCTTGCAAAGCCTATGGCCTCCATGTTTCATGGAGTCCCATCCTGTTTCACAAAAGGGTCTTTGTGTGGGCAGCTTCATAATTGGATCTGCTCTAAGGGGAGAGCTGGGAGAGGAGAAGAGAAGAGGAGAGTGAGAGAGAGAAACACAGCAATCACCTGATAATGCAAAGTATTAGTGAGGATGTGGAGCAAATGGAATGCTTACACATTACTAATAGAAATGCAAAAAATGCAAACACTCTGAAAAAAGTTTGGCAGTTTCTTATAAAATAGAACATAGACTTATCATATGACCATCAATCTTACTCCTAGATGTTTGCACAAGAGAAAGAAAAACAGGTTTATACTAAACCTGTATGTAAATATTTATAGAAACTTTATTCATAATTATATAAAAGTACAAACCACCCTAATGTTCTTCAGCTTGTGAATGGATAAACAAACTATGGAGCATCCACACAATGGAATAGTACTCAGCAATAAAAAGATGAACTAAGTATTCATATACAAAAAGGCTTGGCTGAATCTCAACTGCTTTGTGTTAAGTTACAGAATCCAGACTCAAAGATTCATAAGGTATGACTCCATTTATGTGACATCTGGAACAGGTAAAATAATAGGGACAGAGAACAGTTGGTAATGGTCAGGCATTAAGAGTGAGGAGAGGCCCTGGCTGGTGTGGCTCAGTTGGTTGGAGCATCCTCCCTTGCACTGAAGGGTCATGGGTTTGATTCCTGGTCATGGCACATACCCAGGTTTCGAGTTTGATTGCTGGTAGGGGCATGTATGGGAGGCAAGTGATTGATGTTTCTCTCTCACATAGATGTTTCTCTCTCTCTCACTCCTTCTCCTTCCTCTCTAAAATCAATAAAAACATGTTCTTGAGTGAGGATTTAAAAAAAGTGAGGGGAGGATTTCGTAAAAAAATGGGCATCACCAGAGAGTTTTTTAGGTGCAAAAGGACTGTTTTGCATCTAGATTTTGGTGCTGATTACATGACTCTAGCATCTGTCAAAATTCACAGAACTGTATACAAAAAAGTCTTAATTTCACTGTATGTGAGTTTAAAAATAAATTTATAAAAGACAGAAAAAGAAAAAAAGTAGTTCCTGTCTGGAACAGAGTTTATTTCAGAGCCAAGAAGGGAGCTTGAGGTTATAAGGGGACATTCCTCTCACTACTGCATGTTCCACTGGCTTTAGCCAAACCCTCGGTGTGGACAGGCAGTTGGAAGAACGTGGCCATTTTCAGGGTGCAGGAGCCCTAAGGCTTGACTCATATAACCAGAAATGCAGATAAATCTTGGGAAAGAGAAGCTGTGTTGAAGTGGACAAATTGGTCTTCTCAGAATGAAGTTAGGAACAAATATTTTGGTGTAACCACATTGGAAAAGAACAATGCAGATCAGGACTCACAGTGTTTGGAGAGATCTGAAAAGCTGTTGGAAGATTTCCAAAGCTTGGACTCTTCTCCATGTCTTTTTTCTCTGCTAGCTCTAAAGTGAGTAAAGGCTGTGTCTGTACACGGAAACCAACTTTTGGGGGTAACCATGCTTTATAGAAGCAGATTTTAAGCATTTTTGTCAGAGTTGATGGGTTTTGCTTTTACTTTCAATTAGTAGGCAGATGGTAGAGAGAACAAAGGATTAGCCTCAGGCTTACTTGGGTTACAATAAGCTTTGTGACCTTGTGTAAGTTATTTTCTCTAAACCTCCATTTCCTCCTCTGGGATATAAGATTGTTGTGGAAATTGGTGATGAGGCAAAATGAACTGAGGATGAACTGTTCCCCCGCTCCCCCCCACACACACCCACACATGCACACGCACACACCCGTGTGCACACATGAACATCTGCACATCGGTGAGGGCTGGGTGAGTCATCCCCAGTCAGTGTTCATCAGGAATAGATCAGGGTGAAAGTCATGTTCATGGGAAGGATAACCTTTCCTAATATGGAATGGGAGAAAGTGGTGAGGGTTATCTCCGGGACGATAGGATCTCTTTCAGTGGGAGGCTGGACAGGAATGAGCGTGTCTGCAGGACCCGTGTCTATTCCTTTGCCTTTGGATTTGACAGACAAGGGAGCCTTCAGTTGCCTCCTAATCAAGCTGGAGGTCTAGAGACTGATAACCCCCATCTTGTGGGGAAGGTTGGTGGTTCCCAGGGTTGAGATATAGGAATGGGGGGGTATTGAGGAGAAGATTATGAGGGGGAAAAGATGAGGGAGAGAGGATAAAGGAAAGAGAGAGAGAGAGAGAGAGAGAGAGAGAGAGAGAGAGAGAGAACCATTGTGCACTATGGTGTCTTCTGATTCCCACATTTCTGTGTAAGCCTCCTTTCCTTTTGTGGTGAAAATGACAACCTCCATTCCTTTTACGCAGAACTGCTCCTTGTGGGAGTGGGAGTGATCCTTCATCTTCATTTGCATACTTCCATCGTGTTCTCCTGTTAGGTCTGGAGAAGACTAATTAGGTAGATAGAAGTACTTGGTGACAGGGACCTTAACTATTGTGTGGTCATTATTACCATCACCACAGTTAATGTTTACTTAACGCTTACTACTACCTGTCAAGCCCTGCTTCAGGCATTTTAATCATGTCAGCATATATATAGTCCTTACATTAACCCCAGATATGTACTTTTATTTTAGAGTTTAAGAATGTGAGGCACAAATGGGTTAAATACCTTGGCCTTGACCACACAGGGACAGAAGAATTTAAACTGAGGCTATTTGCCTCTAGTGTCCATGCTCTTAATTACGTTCCTATACACAGAGCTCCCCAGCCACTCCTACCCCCACATGAGAAGCTGCAAGAATAAATTCTCAGAAAGAAGCTCGGGGCTATCAAGGAGCCCTTTTTGGTTTTGAGAACGTTACAAAAGAAGTAGCACACCGTTGGTTTAATTATGACCAGTGCTGTCAGCGCTGCTGTCATTAGCTCTGTCTCCTGAGCAAGATCGTGTGGCCATTTCTTCCTGCATTATTTTCTCGTCCTCTTCATGGCTTCAGCAGAATGAATTGCACTTTGGTTAGTTTCTGATTATCTAGATGAACTTTTCATTAGAAGGAGTTGATTTGAAAACAACAAATAGGGAAAAATGAGATCTTGCTTAATATTGATGATCAGATACTATAACAAATTACCTGCATAACTGAAATGGTCACCAGCGATGTTAGAAGCCTGAAAAATATCTGAGGAGCCTCCGGTCCCCACTTCTATAGCAGGAAAGGCATCTGTTATATTAAGGGCATTTAAGTGTCACCTGTCTTATAGAGAAAAAAAAATCCTTGACAACTTTCTATCTTCCACACACTTGTTCAGTTTGTGCCTGGTGTGTGTGAAGCTGTGGGCTTGTGGGGTCTCGGCTGTCTCTTCAGGAAGATACTATGGGAAAACCATGAAGAGCTCAGTATGGACACAAGGCAAAAAACAGACTGGGATTTAAATTGAGTACCTGAGGTCAATTCAAGGCCTTTTCTTCCCAGGTTGGCCTGAAATCCCCATGTTGAGTGCTAGTCACCATGACCCTGGAATATTCAGATCAGTGGGGACCGAAGTACTGTGAGTGGTCTTTGGGAGGCTCTTGTTGTAGGCTTTGGCTCCATTGGTTAAGTTTGGGCTAGTCTTCCTGATGGGAGAATATGGAGATGCAAGTCTTTTCCTTTGATCTTATCAGCAAGCGTTATATACCAAGAATTCTTCTGTTTTTAACTATGTCTCAGGTCTGTTTTACTCAATACTTTAAATCAGGTTATTAAGGACTACTAATATTTACTACTCAAGACACTAATGTATACAAATTCTTACTGCCATGAAACATTTGACATTTTGCAAAACTCTCACTTGACCTATCCACAAAGAATTGAATTTTCCAACTTTTTGGAAAGGATATCTTGTTATAGGTGTATTATTATCAATGATGTTTTGAATTGATTGGTCATTGGTATTTTCAATTGTTTCTCTTCTTTTATTAATGACTATATTTAAAGATTTTAGAGGAATGGAGAGATATAAACATCAATGATGAGAGAATCATTGATCAGCTGCCTTCTGCATGCCCCCCACCAGGAACCAAGCCCACAACTTGGGCATGTGCCCTGATCGGGAATCGAACCACAATCTCCTGGTTCATAGGTCAATGCTCCAACATTGAGCCGTGCTGGCTGGGCAAGAACATATTTCTTAATTCTTCACCCAAGGATATGTTTATTGATTTTAGAGAAAGAGGAAGGGAGGGATGGATGGAAGGAGGAAAGAAGGGAAGGAGGGAGGGAGGGAAGGAGGGGAGAGAGAGAGAGAGAGAGAGAGAGAGAGAGAGAGAGAGAGAGAGAGAGAGAGAGAGAGAGAAAATTTATGTAGAGAAGCATCTATTGGTTGCCTCTTGTACATGGCTGCACTGGGGATTGAACCCAAAACCTAAGTATGTACCCTGACTCAGAATGGAACCCACAGCCTTTTGGTGTAAGAGACAACACTCCAACCAACTGAGTCACCCAGCCAGGGAAGGGCTGTGTGTTTTTTCATTGTCTTGCCTTAGTGTGATAATGATATTATCACCATTTAAATTATTCCTCTTAATCTTTTATTATTAATCATTGGGATCATCCATTGGTAAATGGAAATTTGTGGAGTAGATGAGTCATTTGGTCCTTTTTGCTTCATCTATAAGAACCATTGGATAGAACATGGTGTTAGGGATTCAGTATAAAGTTATATTCATTGATACATTCCTGTGTTTCTGCCAGGGTGTCCCTCTGGGCTTGCATTGTGAGCTGAGTGTCAAGATCTATGAGTGCAGGGCCAAAGAGCAGATTAGAACCATAATCTGTGCCAGAAAAAACAGACAATGGCCTGCCCCCCAAACACCACCAACAAAAAAAAACCCTAAAGTGCATGTTTTATTGCTGCAGAATGGTAGTCTTTCAAATAAAAAGCAAACCATAATAGACCATCCATTTCAAACTTTGGAGACATTGGTCCTATTGTCTATTCATTCAAATCTTGACTTGATGATTGAGATGAGGCATTTGAGCATCTTCCAATACTATTAACATTGCCCAGCTTTAAATACTGCCACTACCTCATTATCGCACACTGCGAATTGGATGACTATGCTCCACTCACACATGTCATGCATTGCCACCTCTATGACTTTGCTGAGCCTGCTATCTCAGTGTGGGAGTGTCTGCCTCCTCCTCCATCTGCATTCATGTGCCTCTATGTGCAGTCACACACATGTACATCTGGTGAACTTCAATACATCCTTAAATATACTATCTAATAAAAGAGTAATATGCAAATTAGGCATCACTCTGTCACAAATATGGCTGCTCCCATAGCCACAAGATGGTGGCACCCATAGCCACATCCTATCTAATAAAAGAGTAATATGAAAATTAGGTGTCACTCCATCACAAAGATGGCCACCCCCATAGCCATAAGATGGCCACCCCTATGGCCACAAGATGGCGGTGCCCAGTCCAGCTCAGCCTCGCCACTGAAGTGGTCAGGCCTGTTAGCCAGGCAGGTGGAGGAGGAGATGGGGGGCCCAAGGAGCAAAACAGGTGATCAGAGGGGGCTGGGGTCCCCTCCTCAGGCCAGAGGCCTCACCAGAGTCCTCAGGCATGGGCGAGGGCAGAACTGCTAATCTGAGGGGTATGAGGGTTCCCTACCCAGGCATAAGGCCTGGGCTAGAGGCCTCACCAGAGTCCTCAGGCATGGGTGAGGGCAGAACTGCTAATCTGAGGGGTATGAGGGTGCCCTACCCAGGCATAAGGCCTGGGCCAGAGGCCTCAGGCCTGGGCAGGGGCAAGGCTGGAGATTGCAGGGGCCTGGGCTCTGCAGAGCAATTGGAGGGGCAGGGGTGGAGCCTGCAATTGCAGGGGTCTGGGCACTGGTGGAGCCAGCAAAGCAGGGTCCTGGGGGTCCCCTGCCCAGGCCTGTAGCCTTAGCCAGAGGCTCAAGGGTGGTGCTGGCAATGGAAGGGACCTGGGAGTCTCCTGCCCAGGCCTGTAGCCTTGCCTAGAGGCTGCAGTGAGACAAGGGCAGAGCTGGTGATGTCAGGGGACAGGATCAGAGCTGGTGGTCGCAGAGGCCTGGGCTCTGTGAAGCTGGCGATTGGAGGGGCTTGGGGGTCTTCTGCCCAGGCAAAAGAGTAATATGAAAATTAATCCTCATTCCTCACAAAGATGGCGGTGGCCAGGGAGCTGTAGCGAGGCAGGAGGCTTGCATTGTCCCGGTGATGGAGGAAGCCAAGATTCCCACCTGCAGGCCCTGAACTCTGCTCAAGGCAACAAAGTTTCAATTACAGAAGGTAAATAAACCCAAGATACTTGCTTCCAGTCGGTGGCTTTGAGTGGGACCAAGGCAACAAAGTTTCAGTTATAGAAGATAAATAAATCGCAGATACCTGCTTTTAGCCCATGGCCATGGCCAACCTGATAATGGCCCTCAGACCCTCACGCAGGCTGGCCAGGCACCCCAGTATAGACCCCCACCCTGAAGGGACTGTGGGCAGCCTGAAAACAGCCCACAGCCCCTCACCCAGGTTGGCCACATTCCCATGGGGTGAGGGTCCCCGCTGGGGGTTTGACCCACCTACAAACAGCCATCAGCCCCTCACCTAGGCTAGCCAGGCACTCCAGCAGGACACCTTTCAGGGCAAACCAGCTGACCCCCACCTGTGCACCAGGCCTTTGTCCTATACAATAAAAGGTTAATATGCAAATTGACCCTAACTGCAGAACACCTGGGAATGACTGGTCACTATGACAAACACTGACCACCAGGGGGCAGACACTCAATGCAGGAGCTGCCCCCTGGTGGTCAGTGCTCTGCTCCGCCACAAGCCAGGCTGATGGCTGCCAGTACAGCGGTGGTGGCAGGAGCCTCTCCCACCTCCTCAACAGTGCTAAGGATGTCTGACTGCAGCTTAGGCCTGCTCCCCGCTGGCAAGTGGACATCTCTCTAGGGCTCCTGGGATGCCAGAGTGATGTCTGACTGCCAGCTTAGACCTGATCCCCCAGGGAGCAGGCCTAAGCCAGTAGGTGGACCTTCCCTGAGTGGTCCCAAACTGTGAGAGGGCATAGGCCGGACTGAGGGACCCCCCTCCCCCCGAGTACACAAATTTTTGTGCACCAGGCCTCTAGTAATATATAGTGCAGCCCTTAGTGATTCTCTCTTAGAGCTTTTATAACAGTAAATTTTAGGGT
The DNA here is from genome assembly GCA_004026665.1 of Murina feae. Lineage (NCBI taxonomy): Eukaryota > Metazoa > Chordata > Mammalia > Chiroptera > Vespertilionidae > Murina > Murina feae. The sequence goes on along the minus strand of PVJC01001612.1, from coordinate 71,205 downwards.
TCAGGAGAGCTGATTTTTTTTCATTGTTTCATTGTGCAACTGGATCAAGACCCTTACCTCTCTATGTTTGTTTGTTTGTTTAGTAAAATGACAATAATCCCTTTCATCAAATGAGGTTTTAAAAATATTTATGGAAATATTCAGATAAAAGAATCAGTCTAACGAAATGAGTTTTGTGTAATTTGACCAATCTTCTGTGCCAAATTCTTGAGCCAAATCTTTTCTTGCATTTGTTAGTGCAAGAAAGATATAAACAGATTTATATCTGTTTGTGTGTGTGTTTGTAAGAGAAAGGCACATGTGGAATATAAGATATAAACAGATTTATATCTGTTTGTGTGTATGCTTGTGAGAGAAGGCACATGTGGAATATATGTATGTTGTTTCATGCTTTCCCATGAGCTCAGTTAAATGTACCCTGTGATATTTACATTGTATTTCACACAGTATAGAAAACACTGACTATTTAGTCAGTGACAAGTTTCCAACAAGCATCAGCTCTGGGAGGGACATGTTAGGAAATGTACAAGGTGACACAGTAGGGCTATAAATTTTGATTAGTCCATATAGAACATTCTGTGCTTTGCAAGAGGAGCAAGGCAGATGTTTGTCTCAAACAAAAGGCATTTTCCTCCGATTTATACATGGAACTATATGTCTGGTAGTTTTTTTTCTATAACTCCTTCACCCCATGTGTTATCCATTATGGATTTAGAAAGTTGCAAACACAAAAGCCAGTGTGAATCAGCAGAGGCCATATGCAGATAAGCGGTTGTTTTGAGTTATCCTCTCTATGGGGCTTCCTTCAGCTCATCCTGATCGTCACACACCAGACGCCCTCCAATATCTGGAAGAGGGTTCTGACACTCGGGGGTGTAAAGGCTAGGACTTCAAACTGGATCTTCTGGTTATTCCTTTAGGGCCTTTATATTAGATTTCCATACTGGGAGACATTCTTTTATTTACTGGAAAAATACAAGACTTTAAAAAAATGTTGAGGTGCTTCTATATTCAAGAAACAGTTGTGTATCTAACATGCTTGGGCACTTTGCTGGGTACAAGGATGTAAAGATGAACAAGAATAAATTTTGTCCTTGAAGAGCCATGATGCAGGTCTGGATGGGGTCTCTAGGACCTCGAGGGATGTCTGACCAACTCTGGCTGGTGAGGCTGGGAAAGACTCATGGAGAAGATGACACTTGAATTGGGTCTTGAAAGATGATTAGTGTTTCACCACTTTTGACCTTATAGATATAAGCAAAATATTATCTTGTTTCATTATAGACAAAATCAAATTTATTTGGCAGATGGTCAAAAATAAGATTTATTAGATAATTCTAATTCAGTTGTTAAATATAAGCTACTCTCCTGATTATAACTATAAGCACATACTGATAAGGCATGATAATTGGTTTACCATTTGACGGTTCACCCAAAATATGTTAACAGAGATGTCCTATGAGATTTCAGAACCCACAAAAAGGTTTCTAGCAGAATATTTTGCAATTCAGGCAGTCATTACTTTTCATGGTTCTAGTATACATATATACATTTCAGTTAACATGATTTATTTAAATTATACCAGTCCCCCAATAACGCAGTTCAAATTTCAGTTACCATGGTGTATTAACTGTGAATAGATATATAGAGTACAAACTTTGCTGCATCCTCTTCAGTCTACAAATTACTATGAAAATAACAGGCACATTTTATAAGTGACCAATCATGTTGCCTCTTTGTCACTTAGCCATAAAGTGACATTTTAAAAAAGTGGATAATTGAAACAAGGAATCGGTCAATAAAGATAATGCTGGATAATGAAATGGGAATCAATTATAAATGGAGTTACAGAAAAGAAATAGTTGACTGTTGAATTTTTGACCCTGCCTCTAAGACACTCTAGAAATACAGCCAGAGGAACTTATTGAAGATAAACTCATAAACTGGAAAAGGAGTATAAACATAAAGGAGAAAAGTTTTTGAGATACAAAGAATTAAGATGTCCCAGAGGAAGTAACACCAGCAAAAATTCTTCACGTTGAAGGAACTTTTGAAGAAATTTCACAACTTTGAGTGCACAAAAGATAAAAGTGTTGGGAGCTGACTCAGCTTTAGGGAAGAGTATGACAATTTGCCAAGGCAGAGAAAGTATGCTCAGGCCATAGTTATGCTATGAGAAAAAGAAAGCAAGCCAGTTTCAACTCCTGTTGATTGGTTGTTGTTTTTTTCAAAGAAATAGAATATTTTAATTTTCAGTGTTTCTAATTTTTAAGTTATGGTGTGCTAAATAAATATTAGTCTTACTATTTTTTTTTTCATTTTCATATACACATATAACCAATAGGAAGAGAGTTTTTAAAGTTTTGACAAAAAATAATTATATTAATTATAATTTTCCCCATTGATTATTCAGATCTCTTTGCCAGGTTTCAGCATGCACAGTCATTTTTATGGTTCCATGCTACCATGCGAGACAGAAACTTTCTGTAGTTTGAAAAGACCAAAGACACTAAGTGCCAGTAAAAGCTCATAGTAGCAAATAAATATGTGAATCTGCTTCCATTGTCAATTCTATTATTATTATTATTATTATTATTTATTTCTTAACTAGAGGCCCGGTGCACAAAAATTTGTGCATTCGGGGGAGGGGGTTCCTCAGCCCAGCCTGTGCCCTCTCCCAGTCTGAAAACCCTCAGGAGATGTCCACCTTCTGGCTTAGGCCCTCTCCCCAGGGAATCAGGCCTAAGCTGGCAGTCAGACATCCCTCTGGCAGTCTGAGAGCCCTCGGGGGATATCCACTTGCCAGTGGGGAGCAGGCCTAAACTGCAGTCAGACATCCTTAGTGCTGCTGAGGAGGCAGGAGAGGCTCCCACCACCACCACTATACTGGCAGCCTTCAGCCTGGCTTGTGGCTGAGCAGAGCTCCCCCTGTGGGAGTGCACTGAACACCAAAGGGGCAGCTCTTGCATTGAGTGTCTGCCTCCTGGTGGTTAGTGTTTGTCATAGTGACCAGTCATTCCCAGTGGTTCTGCTGTTAGGGCCAATTTGCATATTACCCTTTTATTATATAGGATAGAGGCCTGGTGCATGGGTGGAGGCTGTCTGGTTTGCCCTAAAGGGTGAATTTGCCTTCCAAATTCATTCAATGGCTTTCTCCTTCTTTCTCCAAAAGGAGATTTTTGCTAGGGTAGTGGCCCTCCAAACAGTAACTAGATCTAAAAAATTGCAGTGTAGTAGAGATTCATTCTTTTGTTTGATCAAGGTTTGAGTGAGGTGAGAAAGGAACATCCTTCCACAGATCTCATTTATATATTAAACTAGGGGACCAGTGCACGAAATTTGTGCACTGGGAGGGAGATTCCTCAGCCCAGCCTGCACCCTCTCACATATTGGGAGCCCTCAGGGGTGTCCTACTGAAGGCTTAGGCCCAATCCCTCATCCCCTTGGGGAGCAGGCCTAAGCCACAGTCTGACCTCCCTTTGTGGAAGGTGACCAGGCTAATCAGGGGAAGCCACCAGCCCCATCACCCCACTGCTGAAGCAACTGCCAGTCACCACAGCCACCAAGGTATTTTCATTACCACGGACTCCAGTCCCTTCACCATGAAAAAAATGACAACTTTCTTTAGGCATTTTCAAGATGTGTCTTTCATAGGATATGACATTTCTTTCCTTCTTTCTTTTTTTTATCCTAACCTGAGGATATGTTTCCATTGATTTTTAGAGAATGTGGAAGAGAAGGGAAAAACAGAGAGAAACATCAAAGTGAGAGGAACACTTTGGTTGCCTCCTGCATATGCCCTGACTTGGGCCCTGGCCAGGGAGGAGCCTGCACTCTTGGTACATGCCCTTGGTCAGAATTGAACCTAGACCCTGCAGTCGGCAGGCTGAGGCATTATGCACTGAGCCACATTAGCTAGGGCAGGATATGACATTTCTTAGCCCTCCAGCCGTGGACCTTCATTTTTTTCTCCAGGAGTGTGGTGGAAAAACCCTAGATCGCCTTTTTGGATTCTTATTACCCAAGCTACTAAGAATATTACCAGTGGCATACAGGGAGCTTAGCCAATGAGCGGTAAGAAAAGGTGTGTCCTCTGTAGTTCACTCAGATCACTGGCTCCACCCCTGCCCAGGCCTGTAACCTCTAGCTGAGGCTGCAGGCCTAGACAGGGGACCCCCAAACCCCTCCGATCGCTGGCTTCACAGAGCCCAGGCCTCTGCGATCACCAGCTCTGATTCTGCCCCCTGCCATTGCTGGCTGTGCCCTTGTCCCATTGGCAGCCTGTGGCCAAGGCTGCAGGCCTGGGCAAGAGACCCCCAGGCTCCTGCTTTGCTGGCTCCACCAGTGCCCAGACCCCTGAAATTGCAGGTTCTGCCCCTGCCCCTCCGTTCACTGGCACTGGCTCTGTGGAGCCCAGGTCCCTGCGATCTCCAGCCTTGCCCCTGCCCAGGCCTGAGACCTCTGGTCCAGGCCTTATGCCTGGATAGGGCACCCTCATATCCCTCTGATCACTGGCTCTGCCCCTGCCCCTTCCAGTCACCAGCTCTGCCCTTGCCCATGGCTGAGGCTTCTGGTGAAGGCCTCTGGCCTGGGCAGGGGACCCCCAGACCCCTCTGATCATCTGTTCCACCCCTTGGGCCCCCCACCTCACCCTCCACCTGCCTGGCTGACAGGCCTGACCAATTCAGTGGCAGGGCTGAGCCAGACTGGGCACTGCCATCTTGTGGCCCTGGTGGTGGCCATCTTGTGGCTATGGTGGCAGCCTTCTTGTGGCTATGGGGACGGCCATATTTGTCACAGAGTGATGCCTAATTTGCATATTACTCTTTTATTGGATAGGATGTGGCTATGGGCGCTGCCATCTTGTGGCCATGGGGGCAGCCATCTTTGTCATGGAGTGATGCCTAATTTTTATATTACTCTTTTATTAGACAGGATTACTGGTTGAGCACTTACTAGTTAGCAGGTACTTGGGGTTAATTAGTCAACAAAATGGACAAAAATCTCCATCCTTTTTGAGCTTCCATTCTAGTAGATAAAGACTTAAAGGAAACTTTTTTTGGCCATTGTTTTTCCATCTAGGGATTATTAGGTAAAGTGTTTATATAAAATAAGATTTTACTTGAGATTTTGACTTTTTACCTTAAGTAGAAATCAAACCCAAACTAATAGGTTTTGTAAGTTTTCAATTACTTTCCTATTTCTGGCTTTGTCAGTTACTTTTCCTTTTGCCAGTCATGACTAAAATTGAAAGACAAGGATGTCTAGCCTGGGTGAATTTAGAATATCCCCAAGACATTTAACAGTGTCTGGTGCCTGGAATTTGGCAAAAGATTCTTTACACTCTTATTGCTCAATAAGCATTGAATAATGGATATTTCTGATTTAAAGAAGGTGGGAGTGATCCTACCATGGGGGAATAAAACTCTTTTCCCTTCTCTTCCTCCCCCAACTTCTGGGATGAATGGGAAATTACTATGGAAATGAATACCCAGAAGGCATTTACTGGCTCAATTTCATGATATTGAAGGCAAAGAGATGAGTGTTTTGTCATTAAATATAAATTCTAACATCTGCAACTGCATCTGGACAGTTAACTATTGGTATATGAGGAAAAAATCAAATACAAACAACTTTATTTTTTTCTGAAACTACCAACCATAGTCATTATGAATCCTTAAAGAAACATGTTTTGAAAACCACACACTGCCCTGATTGTAGAATCGTGTTATTTGGGAACTGTTTAGTAGAAATTGTGACATCTGTTGTACAAGGCTATCAAACATTTTTTAACATGAATTAGAGTACTTTTTATTTGATATGTTTATATTATACCCAATCTAATGTATTATCTTTTTTAACTTAAATTCTTTATTCTTGAAAGTGTTACATATGTCTCCTTCCCCTCCCTACCACATTAACCTCTCCCCTCCCGCTCCTGCCCCCAGCACATGCCCTCATCCCCCTACTGTCTGTGTCCATTGGTTATGCTTATATGCATTCATACAAATCCTTTGGCTGATCTCTTAACCCTCCTCCCTTACCTTCCTTCTGAGGTTTGTTGGGCTGTTCAATGCTTCTATGCCTCTGTATCCATTTTTGTTCATCAGTTTATGTTGTTCATTATATTCCACAAATGAGTGAGATCATGTGATATATATCATTCTCAGACTGGCTTATTTTGCTTAGCATAATGCTCTCCAGGTTCATCCATGCTGTTGCAAACAGTAAGAGTTCTTTCTTTTTTTACAGTAGTATAGTATTCTATTGTGTAGATGTACCACCGGTTTTTAACCCACTCATCTCTTGATGGGCACTTAGGCTGTTTCCAAATCTTAACTATTGTAAATTGTGCTGCTGTGAACATAGGGGAGCATATCCTTTCTGATTGATGTTTGTGATTTCTTGGGATATATTCATAGAAGTGGGATTACTGAGTCAAATGGTTGTTTGTTCTATTTTTAATTTTTTGAGGACAGTCTATACTGTTTTCCACAGTGGCTGCCCATTCTGCATTGTTACCAGCAGTGTGAGCATTGTGGACTTAAGGTTTGAGACCTGGTCAGCTTTAAATAATTCTTTTAAAAAAAATTGATCTTAGAGAGAGAAATAGATGATAGATAGATAGATAGATAGATAGATAGATAGATAGATAGATAGAGATTGAAGATTGATTGGTTGCCTCCTGTACATGGTCCCTACGGGGGATCAAACCCCAAACTTAGGGATGTGCCCTGACTGGGAATCAAACCTGCCACCTTTTGGTGTATGGGATGATGCTCTAACCAACTGAGTCACAACAGTGAGAACTCTAAATAACTCAAATTCACATTAGCTTCTTTCCTTCCCTCAAACTGTGCTTTTGCCTCTGCTTTGATTTTGTTTTCTGTTTCGGACCCACTCTCTTTCTCAGCATGGAATCTGTCACCGAGTCCTCTGATCTATTGCCATCATTTCAGCAGCTTCATCCCTGCATTCAAAATTTTTTGTGAATTGAATACTGTAAGAGACTGCTGGTTATCTCCTTCTTCATAGTGGTAGAGCTTCTAACTGATTGTTTTGTATATGCAGTCTATAGAATGACAATCCTCCTTATATATAGATTTAACCATGTTATTAAGTTCAGTTGCAGGATATAAGCAGAAATGTCATGTGGAATCTTCTGATAGTGTGGGCCCCCTTGCCTCTATCTCTTCATTATCCCTTCCTCCATCCTGCTGCCTGGAATGCACCCACCACCATCTTGGATCATGAGGTTGAGGTGATCATGAGGGAACAATAAGGTAGAAGGGATTGGGCCTCTCTGGCTTTGTCAGTTATTTTTAGACCAGCCCTGGACCTCATACACTGACATAAATTGATTTTCATGTTGTTCAATAGACTGTTATTTAGGGTTTTCTGCCATTCACAGACAAAATGAATCTGAGCTAACATGTTGAGAAAATGAGATAAAGACTGCAGGGAAAGTATTGGCCAGATATACTAACTAAAGTTTTCTTTCCTCATTTTATTGAGAACTTTAGGCACCTTCACAAAACTTTTAGCTTTGGTCTAATATGACCATTGTGGACTTTGGGTAAATCATTGATTTATCAGATGATCATATAACTCAGAAAGGGTCAGCTATAACTTATTACATCCCAGAAACTTAAAAGTTCTCACTACTACTCCATAGTGAACTATCTTAATGTTTCACAGAAGTCAAACACTTGTATTTAACATGGCTTCTTGACAAAGGCAAGTGAAAAGAAATAATGATTTTTCTAGTTATTTGATTCCAAAAAGTTCTGTTGGATGAGACTGGTTAAGAAGTGCTATTACATATATACTTCTGTTGTTGAAGGGCATTCAGCTTTGGTTATTGAAAAGTTGAAAGAAAAGACATTAATGAGTATTATCTCCTTATAAAATCAGGCCCTTTTTTATCTTTATATGTTGTCATCTTAAAAATGAGCACTTTCTTCCAGCTGTGGTCAACTCACTGATGAGCCAACATATGCTGGTGTAAGCCTTTTCTGAAAGGTTCAGGAAACCTGATAGACATAGTGAACTTTGTCTAGTGAAGAGAAAAGATTGCTGGCTCAAGAGTTCAAGGATGGGAAATACATATCTCCTCTTGGGGCATATGTTTATATGGACTTGTCTGAGGGCCTTGTTCTCCCATATACCTGCAGATATGGTTACACAGAAGATTCCAGGAAACCAGAGATAAATATCTTTCTATTTTCATAATGACCATCAGAGTAAAAGTGTTTGAGACAGGAGAGAAAGAAGGACAAAGTTCCACCACTCTGAACTCTCTGGAGGTCATCTAGAAGGACGTTTGGTCAAAAGCAAAAGTCATTCAAGTTGTGGCTGCTGTAAGAAAAATTATAAGGGTGAAGAACATTGAATAAAATGAATACCAATCAAAAATAAAACCACCCAAAATAAAACCAAATAATGTAATACTTGTTTTGTTCACCTTCTATTAAAAGACTGCTGGGGATAAAAAGGAAGAAATCACAATAAATATAAGATCATATGATTCACTTAGAATCTAATGAACAAAACAAACTAACGAAGTGGAGACAGACTCATGGATACAGAGAACAGACTGATAGCTGTCAGAGAGCAGGGGGTAGGGGCTGGTTGAGAAAATCAAAGAAAAAACACACAAAGACTCATGGACAACAGTATGGTGATTGCCAGAAGGAAGGAAGGGTCTGGGAGATAAATGAAGGTAAAGGGGGGATAAATGGTTATGGAAGGAGACTTGAACTGGGGTAGTAAACACACAATACAACCAACTAGAGGCTCGATGCATGACATTTGTGCAAGGGGCTGGGCCCTCACAGCCCCAGTTTCGTCCCGAAGGTCATCTTGAAGGACATTCAGAAGGTCATATGGCTGTCTGGTCTAATTAGCATATTATGCTTTTATTATTATAGACTAGGGGCCCGGTGCACAAAAATTTGTGCACTGGGGCGGGGTGGGGGGTGGTTTCCTCAGCCCGGCCTATACCCTCTCACAGTTTGGGACCCCTCTGGGGATGTCCACCTGCTGGTGTGCCTAGCCAGCCTGGGTGAGGGGCCAATGTCTGTTTGCAGGCTGGCCAAGATCCCCAGTAGAGACACTCATCCCAGGGGGTGTGGCAAGCCTGGGTGAGGGGCTAAGGGCAGTTTTCAGGCTGGCCACAGCTCCCATCCACCTGGGAAGTGATCGGGTGACACTGGCCCCTCCATAGGCTTCCCAGGAGGGGGCCGCGGGGTCCAGCCAGCTGGTCCCGTTCCCCGGAGGCTTCCACCTTGGAAGGCATCGGCCAGCTCAAGGCTCGGGATGCCTTCCCAGGACGGGAGGCTCCCAAGATGGCAGAGGCAGCAGCCCCGGAGAAGCCGCACACCGGGGCTGTGGCCTCCGCCATCTTGGCTAGGCTAATTTGCATACAGTCACTCTGATTGGCTGGTGGGCGTAGCTTAGGCCGTCCCAAAGAAATGGTTAATTTTAATATTATGCTTTTATTAGTTAAGATTATTATAGATCTCACCCCAATAAATTCAATTAAAGGAATATGACAGACTCTGCAATCACTCTGTGCAGAATGGTGGGCAAAAGAGAAAGGTCCACAATTCCTGATTGGACTTCCCCATCGCCCTTCTCCTGCTTGTGTCCCTTTCCCCAGGGCCTGCAGGTTCTAAAACACTCTGTTTAAAGATAACTGTGAAACCTGAAAGAGTTAGTTTCTCATTCCACCCTCACAGTAGTAGACTAATTGGTTATTTTAGGAGTTCAGGGCCTGTGGGAGTTGAACCCAAGACAGGTTCATTTAGAAAGGTGTTTAGGGGCAGGGAATTTGGAGACAAGGCCACTTCTAGGTTAGGACAGAGGAGGCCAAGGCAGTGCCCATCTAGCAGGCAGAGAGCCAAGGGCCGGGTGGAGAAATAGTAAAGCACAAAAAGGTGAGCTGGGGAAAGTCAAAGGCAACATAGTTTGTATCAAGTTAGTTTTATAACCAATACTTCACTGAAAAAGTGAATTTTTAAATCCTCAGCATTTCATTTATTAACTTACACTTTAAAAATAATGGGCTCTGGGCAAACACAAAAGAAAGGCATTGATCATGAGATCAGATGCCCAATACCCGTTCACAGAGCAGTCCTGTAACTGGCTTTTCCCCAGCATCAGAAGTGCCCTCATCTTCCCAGGCACATCTGCATCTTAACTCTTTCTGTTTTGTTTTTAAGTTTTATTTGTAGAGTTTTTGTTATTGTTGTTTTATTGCTTCAACCTTTCTCAGTCCCCTCTGATGAATTCTATCAGGCATGATACACAATGAATTTTACTTTTTTTAAAAACAGCAATTATAGACACAATCAAACAACAATTTAACAACAATTAAATGAAATACTGCATGTAAGTACTCAGAGCCTCAGTGGGTAGAGCAGATATATCTTCTTTCTGGCACAAACCTTGAGGACACACAAATGACAGATTATACCAGAATTTATTTTAATAGGTCTTCCAGAAAACGGGGAAATGCACACCCATCTCTCCACTTAAGCCCATGGCTGCTTCTCCTGACAACCTGGCACATATGTTCCCAGAACCGCTTCTTCGTTTCCTTTGCTGCCTGTAAGTAGCAAGGAGTTTTTTTATTTTAAGGATTCTGTTGTTAATCATTGCATAGGAAATAAAAAATAGACAGTAAAATAATGAATAAGAGAAAGTCAAATTTTATAAAGCTTGAAAGTAATGATTGGTCCCTGAAACACCGTAAGGGGTCAAGCTAAAAATTAGGGTGTCGGAAGGCTTGGTTGAATCTCCTGTCCTTCCCTCTCACCTCTCTGGATGTCTAGTTTGTGAACCTGAACAAACTCTTAACTCTCTAAGTTTCAGTTTTCTAATTATTCACTGGGGAACACCCCCACTTCATCAGGTTGTTGGGAGGATTAAGTGAAATACTGCACATAAGTACTCAGAACCTCAGCGGGCCCACAGGGTGAATGAGATAAAAGGAATGTATGATTATTCACCTGGAAGCTTTCTTATCCTCAACAAGATAATTTAGTCAGAAGAGTGTGTGACTACTTGATTCAGAAAGTGATACATTCATAGTAGCTAAGTATGGAAACACCCTACTAGTAAGTGTCTATCAACATATGAGTGAATAACCCAACCAGCATGGGTCAGTGGCTGAGCATCAATCTATGAACCAGAAGGTCACAGTTTGATTCCTGATCAGGGCACATGCCTGAGGTATGGCCTCAATCTCAGTGTGGGCATGCAAGAGCCAGCCAATCAATGATTCTCTCTCATCATTGATGTTTCTCTTTCTCTCTCTCTCTCTCTCTCTCTCTCTCTCTCTCTCTCTCTCTCTCTCTCTCTCCCCTCCCCCTTCCTCTCTGAAATCAATAAAAATATATTAAAAAAACACACACATATGAGTGGATAAAGAAAATGTGGTAAATACATGCAATAGAATATTATACAGCTTGAAAAAGGGAGGAAATTTTGACATGTGGTTCAATATAGGTGAACCTTGAAGACATTACACTAAGTGAAATGTGCCAGGCACAAAGGGCAAATATTATATGATCCTTTTATATGAATTACTAGAGTCACCCAATCCTTAGAGACAGAAAGGAGAATGGTGGCTGCTGGAACTGGAGAATTGGGGAATGTAAGGTTAGTGTTTAATGGGGACAGAGTTTCTGTTGAGAATGAGGAAAAAGTTTTGGGTATAAATAGTGATGATGGTTGTACAACAATGTGAATATACCTACTGGCATTTAAATGTACACTTAAAAATAATGTAATTATTTTTGTGACTCATTACATAAAATTATTTTTGATTGAAATTGGAGCCCTTCGTGAAACTCTCTGTAAGACATCCTTGCACATGGGATTATGTTGGTATCCTGCTGGGCAAGAATGGTTTATGAAAGACGTATAGGTCCCACTTCTGTGTGGAATGCAGTGTGGTTGTGGTGGTCTGAGGGCCACAGAAGATATTCTTGGAGATTTCAATATGTCAATGTGTGGTCCCAACAGAGCTCAGAGGGAGAGGATGGTCCTCCAGGGCGGTGGCTTCAATGCTCAGTGGAAACCACAGAGGAGCCAATTGAACAGGGAACCCCACCGATGGGGGCTTGGGTAGAAAAGTGGAAGAAAAGTAGAAGCTGTCACATGGTGAGAGACCTGATGGACTGTGAAAACAAAATATATCCTAGGGCTCCATATCCTTCTTGAGGAGGACATCAAAGAAGCTGCTCAGTGAAACACAGAATATATATGTCTGTGTGTGATCTCTTTCATGAATGTGGTCGCTAACCACTGAAAGTACTTGGGATCCTTCTTATGTCCAGAAGATTTTCAGGGCTAACCTATAGAACCATTCTCCAGAGCCAGAGATCCTTGGTAACTACTGCTTACAGTATCTGCTTGCTGCTGCTTGTTGGCTTGAGGTGCTAAAGAAGGCCAAGGTCATGGGGCCAATCCCTGAACTGGCTTATGATATACACTTTCTCAATAGATTTCATGCTTAGCCTCTTTAACCCTCTTATACAGGGTGCTGTCATTGGAACACATGGGACTCAGCAAAAAAAATGTGTGCGTATGTGTATGGGGAGTGGTACAGAAGACTACTGATGCTACTTTTAGTGGGACCTCAAGTCTGTGTTATTGAGCACTTGTTATGTAAGTACTTCACAGAAATTGTATTATTTACTCATTAAATAATCTTTATTAGATGGGTACTAAATTGTCTTCATTCTGCAGGTGAAGAAATGGTGGTTTAAAGAGGTTAAATAATTTGCCCCAAAATGCTCAGTTAGTAAATGGCAGATTCATATTTGAACCCATAATTCTAAAACTTGTATTCTTAATCATTGTACTATGCAGCTTATTCTTTAACTGTGAATTTTTAAAAATATATATATTTTATTGATTTTCCCAGAGAGGAAGAGAGAGGGATATAGAGTTAGAAACATCGATGAGAGAGAAACATCGATCAGCTGCCTCCTGCATACTCCCCACTGGGGATGTGCTGGCAACCAAGGTACATGCTCTTGGCCGGAATCAAACCTGGGACGCTTAAGTCCACAGGCCGATGCTCCATCCACTGAGCCAAACCAGTTAGGGCAACTGTGAATTTTTAAATTAAAATTATTTATAACAAAAGCATTAGTAAGTCTATATAAATATAAAAGCATAGACAAACAACAGGTGGACAAACAAATTTAAAATAGTCTCTCTCTTCTCTCTCTCTCTCTCTCTCTCTCTCTCTCTCTCTCTCTCTGTCTCTCTCTGAATGAGTGTGTGTGTTCTAATGTTCTTTGTGAAATATTTCATGATTCACTTTGGTTTATAGTTGGATTAACCAAGCACAGGGAGGACATGAAGAGATACAACTAACGTTGTCCTGGAGGTGAGGTAGGGACAGGGCCAGCACACAGGGTCTCTTGGTGGTTCAGCTACTGAGGAAATTGGATAGGACAGATAAAATTCTGCCAGGAAACTGAGTTTGGGGCCATTTCTACCACAGTAAAGAGCAGAAGGCAGCAGGAATCCAAATCACTCACGTCCCTCAGAGGTCCCTGAGAAGGTGGTATTTTTGCAGTTTGCTCTGAAGAGTGAAAGAGACATTTAGGCACTTTCTAGTTCAGAGGGAGCGGTTTACAAGGCTCTCCCAGTCCAGGCAATGACACTTTGCCCTGGTTTCCTGCTTGTTGCACCTCATCTTCCGCGTCACCATTATGCATTTTTGTTCCTGGGTTCTTTTGCCAGATCTCTTTCTTGCCCCATTTAGTTAGGACTCTGAAAAGGCGCCATCCAAGTACAAAGCTCTCCATGCAGCTCTTCAGTTCTTGGGAGAGAATGAGAGAAACCAAACCTAAGTGATGAAATACACATGTGTTCCAGTTCCCGCGGAGCCTCAGCAGCAGGATCTGTCCCTGATCTAATGGAGTTTGATGCTCCAGATGGAATGAAGCTGGAAATGAGCGCTCTGCTCTTAGCACACTGTCCTTTGGGAAAGCAGTAAGTGTCCTCTCCACAGAGGCCTGATATGTCAACATAATGGGAAGATTGGGATTAAGTTGGGCTCTGGGCAACTTGTAGCAACAGAATAAAATAACTTGACTAAATAAAAGAGATAGGATGAGATTGGCACCCCTTTCCCAGCTCTCAGTGGTGGCTTTGGAGAAAAGATTTCAAAAAGTTCTGGGCTGTTACCCCTTTAGCTATTTTTTTAAACATTGGAATCTGTCTTACTCAATAGGGATAGTTTAGGATACTTTAGGGGTCTTATGAGCCTTCTGAGAGCCAACTTGCCCATCTGTTATCCCTTTGGACCAGTGAAGAAGTATTTGTGTAAGAAGCAACCCTTGTAGGAGGAATTTTTCAAAATATAATATATAGACTATCTGTAACATTTGATCTAGTTTCTTGAAAGAAAGATTCCTGGCTGCTTCTTGTACCTAATGAATCAGAGTATTTGGAATCTTCATTTCAACAAGCCCCTGGTGATTCTCCATTAGAATTTGAAAACCACTGATGTATATTCATATCACTCATAGGTGAGCACTTACCAGATGCCAGGCATGGAAGTGTGTCACATGTAAATTCACTTGATTCTTGAAAAAAAAAACACCATATGCAATAGGTATTCTTATTTTATAAAGGAGGAAACTGAAGCACAGAAAGGCTAAGAAACTTTCTAGATTACACACTTGTAAGTGAAGGAAGAAGAATTTGAAACAGATGTTTCTGCCCCTCTACATAACATTGAGTCACTAAGAAGAAATGTTGAAGAGCAGCGGCGATTAGGGAGAGTCAAGGTGAATCCAAATTTGGAGTCTCTGAGAGGGAGAGTGAAAGACATGAACAAGTATAACATGTTGGTTTTAAAAAGTCACAGGACATTATTCAGTCAGTTTTCTGAAAAGGGCTTAATTCACTAAAATTATCCTGGTTGCATCACGTGAATGGCTAGCTATGTGCCCAGGAATACCTGATGATCCTGCTCTTGGAGACACCGAGGAAGAGTGGGGGGGAAGCTGAGGACCCCACTAGGTAAAATGGGGAAAACAGAGCCTTACTTAAGTTTGAGGTTATCCTACACTTTCCCATGTTGCTGGGTATTCTTGACTATGACCCTCTCAAACTCAGAACCTTTTGGACCCTATGTTTTTGAGCTTTAAAGTTCTACATATCATTGCAGAAACGATATTTTAGGTCCAGACTCCAAGCCATGGGGGTTTAAGGGATGTTGGGTGGTTCATGTTTTCTTTAGACCCACCTTGATACCAACCACACATCCTCATAGTAAGATTATTAATCACCCTACATAGATGAGAGTCTGAGCCTGGAGGATTGAATTTGGACATAGGTCTAGGATAATCTTGGAATCACTTTCCTTATGCCCTCTCTCACCTTGTTTATTCGTTGCCATCAACATCATTTTGGGGAAAGTTTAGTTCTTCAATATTGAATATTCAAAGGGAGACCTCAGAGAAACAACCTGTTTTCCCCTATTTCCTTCATTCTTTCCATCCACCCATCTCCCCCTTTCTCCCCCCCACCCCATCCTTCCAAACCAACAATATTAACTATTATTTCCCTATAGTTTCATTCATATCTTAGGTTAAGCGAGGGAACTGGATGTTAAGTTTATAAGCAATACAATAATTTCTGTTCAGGAAAATATTCATAACTCACCTGACAGAAAATTAAAGTCAAGTGAAAAGATGGTATCTTCTCAGTACTGTAAAATCTCCCTTAGGTCTCACATACCTAGTATGAAACTGAATACTGAATATAATAGATTTTGGTGATCCCAATTCCCCTATCACTTATAGATATAGGTTGGAGAACCAGTCTATTAGGTTTCTGAAGCACTTCTTCAATCACTTCAGGAGTCTCAAAGGTGTAGAGAACACATGTGCATATGCGCGTGTGCGTACACACACACACACACACACACACACACACACACTTTTACTTAAATGACCCAGAACTCTCGCAAGAGAGGGGAAAAGCAGATTTAGTGATTCATAACCACCTTGTCCACACACGCATATCACTTTGAGGAATCCTGTTTTGTGCATCCTGCTGCATAAGTATGAGTTCTGCTGAGTGCGATCGCCTCATGCTAAACTTACTTGTCCTCTTTCTTACTTTTCCTTTTTACGGAAAGGATTCACCCAACTTGAGAACTTATTATGCTTATTGTGCAGTAAGAGGTGGTTATGGTCTGTCTTATAAGGTCAATTGTTGTTGTCTGACTGATATGACATACTTTAGGCACTGCCTGCTATCATTTAGAAATTCCATCTGGCCATCTGGCCGTGTGGTTCCCAGTAGAGGACACTGAATTGGAAGCTGGGTGACGCATGCTCCAGGAGGGCCTCTGCCATTAGCTTGTGGTGGCAGCTCAGACAAGTATGATCTTCTCTCTGTGGCTTAGGTACTTCCACTGTTCTTCCATGTTTTTCTCTAATACATTCCCATACAACTGCCAGAGTATTTTTTCTAAAACATAGTCAAAATCTCATATTTGCTTCAGTAGTGACCTATAGGCTGCAACAGTAGCTTTCAACCATGGTTATGACCCTAAATTAACTGCAAAGAAAATCTCAACATCTGAGCATGGAGGTTGGAAATACAAATTTATTAAAAAATTGTTTTAAACCCCTGAACCCTTATCTCTCAAAAATGTCTAAATCCCTCCCCTTCCAGCTGCATATCCCTTAGGGTCCTCACTGAGTACAGTGCTCTTGGTCAACCATCCTGCTTTTTCTTCAAAGCAACATGTTCTTGGACTCCTCCCTGCTCTACCACTGAGCCCACCATCAGACCAGCTTATGTGTCAACTCTTCCCCAGGGCTTTTCAGCCTCCCAGAGGCAAAGAAGGGAACCCCTTCGTGCATCCCTACAGAACTGGGCGTTCACATTTTTATTAAAAACTAAGGGTCCACTTCATGAATTTGTGCACCCTAAAAGGAACTGTGGGGTATGTGGCTGTGGTGGGCACAGGGGTATACCTTAGCTCATCCTCTGCACCCCCGCCTGGCCCCTCCTGCTGCGGCCCCAGTCCCCTGTCTGTCAGCAGCTCTGTCCCACTGCTCCTCATGTTGACAGCACTGGCCCCGCTCGCACTCACTGATGGCACTGAGCGCTTAGGGCCAGCACCAGCAGCAGCAGTGGCTGCTGCCCTGATCGCCTCTCAGGAGTAAGGGAAGGTGGAGAAGCCCTCAGAGGCAATCGGGGCCAGTGCCAGGCATTGGCAGCGGGTGAGAGCAGGGCTGGTGCCAGCAGCAGGTGCCATTGTTGGGTGGGACTACAGCATTCTGGAGCAAAGAATTTTCAGTAACCACCAGAGGCTCACCCTGATGATAGCAACTGGCGCCCCACCTTGGTTTGGTGCCTCTGCTTACCTGCTCTACCATCCTGCTGTGGCCAATGCCCACCCGCCATGTTCCACACGCACCCCCTGGTGGTTGGTGCACATCATAGCAACCAGTTGTTCAGTTGTTCCGTTGTTCAGTCTATTTGCATATTAGAGTTTTATATATAGCCTAGAAGACCAGTACATGAAATTCATGCACAGGGGGGAATCCCTCAGCCTGGCCTGCACTCTCTCCAATCCAGGACCCCTTGGGGGATATCCAACTGCCAGCAATCAGACACCCCTCTTGCAATCCGGGACCGCTGGCTTTTTTACTGCTCACCTGCCTGCCTACCTGATTTCCCCTAATCACTCTGCCTGCCTGCCTCATTGTCCCTAACTGTTCTCTTCTGCCAGCCTGATCACCCCAACTGCTCTCCTCTGCCAGCCCTATCACCCCTAGCCACTCTGCCTGCTGGCCTGATTGCCCTTAACTGCCTCTGCCTCGACCCCCACCACCATGGCTTTGTCTGGAAGGATGCCTGGAAGGATGTCTGGAAGATGTCCAGTCTATCTGGTCTAATTAGCATATTACACTTTTATTAGTATAGATAGTATTTCCCTTTAGCAAACATTAATTTTTATGTCTATTTTTTTTAAAAAGACTGGGATCTCCTTGCAAAGAAGAAAAATATTTTAAATAATTTTATGCACCTCACACTCTGCACCATCATCATGCTGTCTTAATATTACAATAGAATGTTATACTGTGTGTACTCATTACTCTTTCTTTTTCATAATTATTTTAGCTTTGCAAATGAAGTTTCTGTCCGTTTAAGTGTTCCAGAAAAGTTTCTAATATTTTAACACTTTTTTAAAAAGATTTTGTTAGAGAGAGAGAGGAAGGGAGAGGGAGAGAGAGATATTCATGTGAGAGTGGAACATCAATTGGCTGCCTCCTGCATGTCTCCCACTGGGAATGGAGCCTGCAATCTGGACATGTGCCCTGACCAAGAATTGAGCCAGCAACCTTTCGGTGCACAGGATGACACCCAACCAACTGAGTCACATCGGCTAGGGCTATTTTGACACTTTTAAATGTATTAGCATAGAACTGAGTGCAGTATTCCCTTATAATATTAACTAGAGGCTTGATGCATGAAATTTGTGCAAGGGGCTGGGCTCTTGCAGCCTTGGCTTCCTCTGGAAGGTTATCTGGAAGAACATCTGGAAGGTCATTTGGCTGTCCAGTCTAATTAGCATATTACACTTTTATTATTATAGACTAAAGGCCTGGTGCACGACATTCATGCACTGGAGAGTGTGGGGGTCCCTCAACCCGACCTGCACCCTCTCCAATCTGGGAGCCCTCAGGGGAGCTTTCTCCAATCCAGGAGTTTCTGTCTGTCTTTGCAATCATATGAGTGAATTGCCCAAGACCCCAGCTCAGCTTGGTTTGTTGCTCACAGAAAAATAGAGGCTTTTTTTTTTTCTTTGCTTCATTGGTGAAGATTTTCTGGAAGTTTTAGGATATCTTTCCTTTAATTTTTCCTAGACACTCTGATTTTACTTATGTCTCTCACCTTTGCTTTCCCTCCATCTCCCACCGCAACAGTAATTTGCTCTAGGCTCACTTTGCTCAAGTGTCTAGGAGACCCTTTTGCCACCAGAACTATGATTTCTGGCATTCCTGGTGCTCCCTGCGCTCTTGGTTTTATATGCCTGCTCTGTCTCCATCCCATGGCCTCCCACCCTGCCAAGTTCTCTATGCTGCCAGCTCTCCCTCTCTGCTCTCCATCTGGTGGCTTGGGGAGCCAAGTTCCCCAAGCTGCTCCACTCTCCACTGGCTCTCCCACTCTGCTCTCCACCCAGTGGCTTGGGAGGAATGACCGAGGGAGCCATGTCCCCCCAAGCTGCCAATAGTCCCGCTCTGTTCTCTGCTTGGTGCCTGTGTATGCAAATTAACCCACCATCTTTGTTGGGTTAATTTGCATACCCACTCCTGATTGGCTGGTGAATGTAGCAGAGTCAGTTTACATGTTTCTCTTTTAGTATATAGGATATTTCTCAGCTATTTATATTCTTTTTTTCTTACTGAAGTTTATTAATAGTTTCTCCTCAGTTTATTCTTTATTGTTTAATATTTAAGACAATTATAAAATCATAGTTTTTCTTTAAAAAAGTTTTGTCCACACACTATACATTTTGATATTTAGTTTTGTTAATATCGTTATTTTTTTTCTAAAAACTCAAAAACTGCAAATTTGATTTCCTCTTTGACTCAAGAGTTATTCAGGGAAGTGCTTTGTCAGCTCCTTTCTGACATCATGTTCCTGTGGTGCAATGAAAGGCACACAGAGTACATTTTAATAGTGGGAGATGTTGAAGGAAGTCTAGACTGAGACAGGGCTGGTACAGGCTGTGTGGGAAAAGTGCTTGATAAGCAGTTTGGGAATTCCTTGGTGAAGGATGCAAAAAGTAGGGCAGAGGATGCTAAAAGGAAATATGGGTGACAATTAAAAGCAAATGTCAAGATTTAACCAAGGGTTGGTCTTGGTTCTGGCTTCTCTGAAGGTAATGGATGCTGTCTTTCTCCTGCTTGGCCATCTTCTCTGAGCCTTGCAGCTGATGAGTGCTGTGAGGGACACAAAGAATTTCACAACCTATTGAGCATACAGCAGCCAGCATAACAAGTCAAGGTCCATATGCCGCCCGTAAGAAGAGGCCTTACCTGCATCCTCCTTCTTTCCATACCTGCAGAGAACTCTTCCTGGGAACTACAGAAAAGGCTTCTTCTCTCTAAATGGCAAACGAAGAAAAGCTGGATGGTAAACAAATCAATATTACCTTTATTTTTTCCTACACACTCCCCCCAGTTTTATTGAGATACAATTACATAGCTATAATAATAAAAGCATAATATGCTAATTAGACCAGATGGCCAAACAATCTTCTGGACATCCTTATGGACAACCTTCTGGATGAAGCTGGGGTTGCGAGGGCCGAGGCAAGCCGCCACAACTGTGAGGGCTGAGCCCCTCGCATGAATTCCATGCATCAGGCCTCTAGTAACATTATATTAGTTTAAGGTATACAACATGACTTGCTATATGTATGTATTGTGAAGTGATTGCCATAAAAAGTTAGTTATACCCATCACCACTCATAGTTAGAAATATATTTTTCTTGTGCTGAGAACTTTGAAGATTTAAGCTCTTAGCAATGATCAAAAACGCAATACACTATTATTCACTCTCGCCACTGTGCTGTCCATTGTATCCTCAGAACTTACTTCGCCCATTTTCCCCACGCTCCCTGCCCCCAATACCCTGCCTCTGGAAAATACCAATCTGTTCTTCGATTCTATGAGTTTAATTTTTCAAGATTCCACATGTAAGTGAGATTATTCAGTATTTGTGTTTTTCTGTCTGACTTATTGCACTTAGCATAATGCTCTCTAGGTCCACCCATGTTGTCACAAATGGCAAGATTTCCTTCTTTTTTTATGGCTGAATAATATTCCATGATGCATATACATAGTCTTTTTTTATCCATTCATCTGTCAATGGACACTCAGGTTGTTTCATGTCTTGGCTATTGTAAATAATGCTGCAATGTGAGTGCAGATATATATATATATATATATATGAAAGTGATTTTGTTTTCTTTGGATGTACGGTATACCCAGAAGGGAAATGGCTGAATCTATGGTACTTGAACTTTTAAGTTTTGGAGGAAACTCCGTACTGTTTTCCAAAGTGACTACACCAACTTACATTCTCATCAACAAAGCACAAGTCTCCCCTTTCCTTCACCCCCTCACCAATACTTGTTTGTTGATTTATGAATGATAGCCATTTTGACAAGTGTGAGTTGATGTCTCATTGTGGTTTTGATTTGCATTTCTCTAATGACTAGTGACGTTGAGCATCTTTTCATATGTGTGTTGGCCATCTCTATGTCCTCTTTGGACAAATGTTTATTGCTTTCCTTTGCCCATTTTAAAAATGGGATTGTTTGTTTTCTCTTTTCTACTTGGATAGCACCAGCAGCACCAGTGCCTTTGCCACAAATGATAGACAACTCCCTTTGGCAAAGATAGACTTCATTTTTTGGATACTGTTTTTTTCTTTTTTGGTATGGCTTAAGCACTGCCTGTGTTTGGCTTGACAAGTAAACCTTCAAAATGACAAGCAGTGGCTTGGAGAAAGCCTAAAATAAAAGGAACTTGGGGTCAGCCTGTACTTCTTTCTTCGTCAGAGGTGTCAGCATTCATTTTTCCATTCTTTCTTTCATCTGGGGCAGACTCGCTGAGCCCTGGGTGTGGGGGGAGCACCTCTTTCCTGTTTTCCATTTGAAGGTTGGATGGGCATCCCAGAGAGTTCTGGCTAGGCTGTAGCTCTGCTTTATCCTGAAAAATGGCTTTGCAAGTGAGCTTCCTGGTGGTTCTGCCTTGTGTTAGCACTTGTGTATTACACACTCACAGCAGGACATCACATGATGGCAGCCCTCACCAGACACAGTCTGGACTTTCATAGTAAGGTCATGCCCTTTGATCTGAAGCAAGCCCAGGGACCATAGGAACCTTGAAACTAACTCTGTGGGGTAGTGTTCGTCCTAGGAGAAGTTTGGGATACCTCCTTCCTCCATTTAGAGAATTTCTTTTTCTAGTTCACATCTTCCTCAAGAAATTATTTGTTAAGTTCATCTTCCTGAGACTATATTTCTTTATTATCAAAGAGAGTGCTAATTGTCCTCTTATTCCAGTCCTTCAGGCAATGAAATTCAATGCTCAATTCATCTGGGCCCATGACTGCCTAGAATGAAAGATTATCTTTGTCAGCCTCTCTTGCAGGTCCTTATGGCCAAGGGACTAAGTCCTGGCCCGTGTTGCTTCTTCCTTGCCCACACCTTCCCATCCCACTGATCTGAATGCAGGTGGGCGGGGGGCCATGTTGGGGTTATATACCAAAGGGGACAGCAGATTAGGAATGACAGAGCAACACGATGGAAGGAGCCTGGTCTCAGACACTCAGGGGCTTCCATATCAGCCCTGCTTATTCTTAACTGTGTGATTTGGGTTCTGTTCCAGCAGTTAAGCCTGATCCTAAGAATGAACCCAGGAGGTATGTATTGGTAGAATCTGAGTAGTGGAGTAGCACCTGTTCTGCCAGAGGCAATCAGTCAAGGCAGGTAGCTGGCTTCACATCACTGCTCTGGGGACTTGCCACATCACTACCCTGGGGACTTGCCACATACCTGATCACACCTTTGCCCAGGAGCCTATTTTGTGGTCTATAGTGACAGTCTTTCCATGTACGTTTTCTGTGTCTGAGCTCCCTCCAAGGCTCATCCCACATAGCATATGGAGGCAGGAGAAAGTACACTACCCTTTCTGAGCAAACACTTTGAGCTGTCCTTTAAAACTGTGTTCTGTGTATTGACTTTAGAATTGATAGCAAATACTTTTCCTTGAATATAAAAATCAAATGTTTCTCTGTTCCTATGAAATGCATCTGTAATTTTAAGTACTTCCCTGGAATGAGGTATAACAGATAAAGATAAATAACCAAAGACCACTTGTTCAAAAATAAGTTGTATAAAACAGTGGGAAGCTAGTACTGTAAAGGGCAAGATAGTAAATGAGTGAGGCTTTATGGGATCAGTATGGTCTCTGTTGCAGTTACTCATCTATGCTGTTATAGGGTGAACACAGTCATAGACAATAAAAAATATAAATAAATGGCTGTGGCTGCATGCTAGTGAAATTTTATTTTAAAAAATTTGCAGCAGGCTGGATTTGGCCTGTGGACTGTAGTTTGCTGACCCCTGATTTAGGGCCTTTTAACACTATTCACTTGTTGGGGAAGTTGTATACAAAAGCCTTTAAAGGAATCGTTTTGGGTTTTTTTTTTCTTTTGCATTCTGCTTTTCTTGGATCGAAGTATTTTGACAATTGTGTCAATCATAAAAATTATTAAAATATGTTAGGATTTCAGTTGGTTCTTTGCTTGAACAAGAATGATATTAACCTATTAGATTAAAAGATAGGCAAACTCCCCATACTGACCCCTCACTGATACCAGTGAGAGAAGGGCAGAGCTTGGCTCCTAAGTATGTGAAAATATTTTGGAGTAAATCAGGTTTACTCAAGACAAAACCCCCCCTCTTAATTATAAGTTGTTTTTTTACATCACTAAATTTTACATTTTTACTGTTACTTCCAGCAGCTGTGTGGACAAAACCAAGCCTAGAAAGTGTTTAAAGATTTGTGTGTCTTCTTTGCTTTCACAAGTCACAACTTTAGTATATAATGTTCAAAGTGGAAACTCAAAGATTATTTTTTGGCCTTTTCCCCACAGGGAAATCAAAAATGGTTGGGCATTTTTGTGCTTTCATTTGTATTTAGGAAATCCTGACAGGAAAGGGGCACACCCATTGAGAATTTAGCAAAACCGGAGAAGCATGCCATAATATGAGGTGATTTATGCATGTGTCCTCTAAGGTACGTTTGTGGTAAACGTCCCTGTGGTTTTGGAATGAGGAATGAGATGTTTATTTTCCTCTTGGAAATGTGTGGCCATGCTTTGATTCCAGTTCCTTTAAATGCAACAAGTCTTCATTGAATACTTTCTGTGTGCTCATTCCATATAGGTTCAAAGAGGGAGAAAGGGAGGTAGGTCCAGGAGCTTCCTCAGAGAAGGAGGCTCATGGCTTTGGACTTGATGTCTTATTCCCATTGTTTGCATAGGTCAGCATCCTAAACTAGGATAACTGCCATGGTTTTCTCTGCTGTTTTACATCAGTGCCAGAAGAGAAAATATGCATTCCTTTGGTCCCGCAATCATCTGAAATGTTAGGACACATCTGGGCATCCTTCTTCTTTCAGATGTGTGTTGAGAGCACGTGATTTTTAAGATAATAATTTTGTCACAGGTCCCCTCAGCAAAGTGTCACTCTGGTACTAAAAGGGATCTAGGTTTGCTTCATCGAACTCCTTTAGAACCAGGGAAAACAGAGTGTGTGGATACAAGATAACCCCTTCTGCAAACAGGGTGCCCTTGAAAGTGAACATAGCAAATATTCAAGGCACTTTACTTCCCTCCTTTCCTCTCCTAAGCCATACGGTAGAGGGGCCAAAAGGAATGGCCTTGCTACTTTCAATCAGAGGAACTCTTTGATGTGGGTATCTGAACTGGGCTGTTTGGGGCCTGTGGTAGGAGTTGGGGAAAGGGGAATTAAAGTTCATGGAGGAAGCTGCAGTCTTTAGGTCAAACTGAGATGTGACCCTCAGAACTTGCCAAGTCCATGAGAGAACATAAGTTGCCTTTGGACAGCTTCTCAATGGCCCCTCTGTGGCCCAGAGTCCCAGACCCTGGAGAGACTGTCTGATGTGAACTGGGAGGGTCAGCCCGCGCAGCAGGGACCTGCCTTGTCTACATAGGAGGTTAACCAGTGGCATCTTCCAAGTAGAGATTTGGGGAACATGAACATATATACAAAACTCTTACCCCAATGCCGTAGCTACCTAACTTTGTTAATTGGCTTTTCACCAGTGAAGAGGAATGCTGTGTTTGTGTGTGTGTGTTTTTTTAAGTTTCCACCCCTACAGAATTCACTGGGGCAAGGTAAACTATCTTTCTTATTTAATT
Source organism: Murina feae (assembly GCA_004026665.1). Lineage (NCBI taxonomy): Eukaryota > Metazoa > Chordata > Mammalia > Chiroptera > Vespertilionidae > Murina > Murina feae. The sequence continues at coordinate 46,188 of PVJC01001612.1, read as the reverse complement.
TACAAGCCTCCAGCTCTCCCTAAGTCTTGCTAAAATATCTCCAAATGTGTCCTGCTGATCCTACAACTTTAAAAATGACCATTGCTCTCTCTGACCTAAACTCTTATTTATTTAATCCTCTTGAAAGTCAGAATTGTTGCCAAAACCATAGTTTTTGTTTGATTTTATGTTTTCTATTATCCCAGGGACACGAGCAACATAAATTTAAATGGGTATCATGTTTATGGTTATTGTCTAGTCAATCTGTCTTTCTAATTCTCAGGCACTGACCTAAGACTGTTGTGTTTGGGTTCCCAACACTACCAAGAATGTTGACATTTTAAAAAGTCCCTCTCAATGTTCTCTCTCTTTTTCTCAGTCTCCCTCCCTCTCTCCTAAAAAAAAAGATGTTATTTTAAAAATGAACAACAACAACAAAAAAGAGATTTAGTTATTTTGCCTTTGTAACGCTAGCATATTTTTAAGGCAGTTTAAAACATTGAAATAAGTTTTGGGAGCCTAGAAATTTGTCGTGACGTATTGGTGGCCAGTCAGAATGCCTGGGAGTAGTTTTGGATAAACAACCAACGTGCTCTTCCAATTCTTTTTCAGGCATCTTGAGTTTGGAAGACAAGTCAAAAGGTCTTCTGACTCCTGGTCCCACTTTCTCGAAAGTTTCTCCGGGGCAAAACAAAGACTTTGACATCAGAAAGCGTCAGTCTAAGATTCTCACTCACATTCTATCTGTGTGAACTTGGAGAAGTTACTTGGTTTCTCTAAATTTCCATTTCCTCATGTGCAAAATGAAGTAACATCTGCTTAAGGTCCTTGTGGAGGTGAAATGTGATTGTGTCTACAAAGTGGCCAGCTCAGTGACTGATGGCAGTGCTCTTCCCTGACTCCCCTGCCCGTCTATTGGCTCCCCTACCTGTGGGCATGTGGACTCTGACCGGGCTGCCCATCATCCTGCAGTAGTTCCTGTGAGTGAAGGAGGTTGTTGAGACTTGATATGTGAAGTTGCGTGGCCAACCAAAGTAGGGAAGGGAGAATTCTTCCTGCACCTGCTAAAGGCAGGGAAACAAACTCACTTTATTGAGCTATCTTATACAGCAGCACCTGCAAGGCTTTCGTTTCACTTATCCTAGGAGTCAACTGGGAGACGGAGCCAAAAAGGAGACACTACCATATGAGATGGTTTAACTGAATGGTGCGTGCGCGCTGCACACAGAGCAAGACTGAAGAACAGTATCTGTTCCTGATGATGTGGTAAACACTATGGGCTGTAATAGAGGGTCACCGATCCGATTGACTACCTGTTCTCTCTCTCTTTTTTTTAATCCTCACCCAAGGATATTTTTTCCCCATTGATTTTTAGAGAGAGAGGAAGGGAGAGGGAGAGAGAGAGAGAGAAACACCAATGTGAGAGAAACACATCAATTGGATGCCTCTCGCAAGCCACCAACCAGGGACAGGGGCCTGAAACTGAGGTATGTGCCCCAAACCAGAATCAAACCTGGGACCCTTCAGTCCTCAGGTCGATGCTCTACCTACTCAGCTAAAGAGCCTAGGGCGTCTTTTGATTTTCCTTACTTGAAGTGTGGGAAAATGACAATACAATTTTCTATAGAGACAGGAGGCCAGGTTATAAATACTTTGTTAATTCCCTTGGAACAGTGTGACTATACCTGAGGTAGACCCAATGGGTGAGTGCAGTACTTGGTGGATTTTTGCAGTGCTGAATACATTGTTGGTATCAAATAGCATTGTGTTAAGTGAAGGAAAGAACCCTCTCCCCTAATGCTGATTAACTTGATTAGACTATTAACATGATACATACTTTCTATAAATCTTTGTTCTCACTCTTCTGAGTGTATCAGTTAGTAAGCCATTGGCTACTGTATTCTGAGAGGAGTTTATTGACAGGATATGGCCCATATTTGCCTAACTAGTTGGATTTTCTCAAATATCCTCTCAATATTTCTTGATCTTTGGGCTATAACTCCAACTGGTTATAGATACTGACCTAAGTTATCTCAGCTTGCTTATTTATGTGGAAGCATAATTGACAGTGCAAAACACCACAGACCAATGGAAGACCTTTGAAGGACCTCTTGACTTGCTGTATCTATTCATCTCATCAGTGATTTTTCTGGCCCAAGATGTCATGATAGATGCATATCTTTGGAAAGGTATGCATGAGACTTGCTCTACCTTCACAGAGCCAACAATATCTCTGAGGGGACCAGGCCTACATGGAGACATGCAATATTTTGTTCGTTTAGTGGTAGAACTTCATGAAAGGATGAATGAATCAGGCTGCCAGAACCATAGTCTGATTCATCTTTTTCTCTAACAAGGGCTAATTTTCAAGTGTAAATGATTTCAAGTTTCTCTGAAATGACAAAATCATTTTTGTTTTCAAAAGGGAAATGTACACTACAGCCAGGGAGTGGGCTTCCAAGTTTCTTTTTTTCCTGCTCATATGGTAATGGAGGAATGAGACTTAAGAGGGGCTCTGTACTCAGGGATACTTTATGTGTGGGCTGCACGTTCCACAAGGGGAACTCTTGGGCAGCCTTAATGGAGACATCAGAACGTTGCTTGCCCCACCTGAACGGGCATGAAGTATATTCTTTGGATGTCTTAACCCTTGAATGTTTTTCTGTTGTTACCAGATTCTCTTCTGGACAATCTCATGCCTATTTAGCATATTTTGTTTAAAAGTATATTTTTATTGATTTTAGAGAGAGGAAGAGAGAGGGAAAGAGAGAGGGAAAGAGGGAAAGAAACATCAATGAGAGAGAAGCATCAATCAACTGCTTCCTGCATGCTCCCTACTGGGGATGGAGCCTGCAACTCAGGCATATGACCTGAGCAGGAATCAAGCTGTGACCTCCTGGTTTACGGGATGAGCCATGCTAGCCAGGTATTCAGCACATAGTCTGACTCCCTCCACCCCCAACTATGTGTTAGGCACAGTGGAAGTCACTTGACATCTAATGATATACAGGCTCAAACAGTCCCTATTCTCAAGAAGCTTAAAATCTAGTGAGGGATGTAGGTAGAACAGGAGGTTTATCTCGGTGTAGTGGCTGATGCAATGCTGTGAGCTCACTCCAGCAGTTCAGATCTTTCTGGCAAACCAGAAAGATGGCAACGCCCACCTGAGCCCCTCCTACAGCCACGTACACAGTACCCCAACCTTTATGCTCATTGGCTCCCTAAGAATATGTTCCATGATTGGCCGCCTCTGCTATAAATACTGCTGTACTTCTGCAATAAAATTAGACTTGCATCACAGAACCTGGTCTCCGGAGTCGTGCATGCAAGCGTCCTAGCGCTAGGGGCTCCGTCATCCTCACCCCTGGGAAATTCCCTGCTTCAGAGGGAGACAGCATTATTAGTTTAATAATTAGAGGCCTGGTGCACAGAAATTTGTGCACTCGAGGGGGGAGGGTCCCTCAGTCTGGCCTGTGCCCTCTCACAGTCTGGGACCCCTCAGGGGATGTCCACCTTCTGGCTTAGGCCTGCTCCCCAGGGGATTGGGCCTAAGCTGGCAGTCAGACATCCCTCTGGCAGCCCAGAAGCCCTTGGGGGATGTCCACTTGCTAGCAGGGAGCAGGCCTAAGTTGCAGTCGGCTCCCACCACCACCGCTGTGCTGGCAGCCATCAGCCTGCCTTGTGGCTGAGCAGAGCTTCCCTGTGGGAGTGCACTGACCACCAGGGGTCATCTCCTGCATTGAGCGTCTGCTCCTTGGTGGTCAGTGTGTGTCATAGTGACCAGTCATTCCCAGTCATTCTGCTGTTAGGGTCAATTTGCATATTACCCTTTTATTATATAGGATAATTACATACTTTTTGTGTATATGTAATATTGCTGCCTAAAAATTATCATATGTCAATCATAAGATAATTTGAAAAATGTCCAACTAATGAATATGGGCAATCATTTTTCCATTAGCCATGCACACATTATAATTTAAGTGCAGTACTGACTAGAGCTATACTGACAAAGGACAGGGAATGATGGGAGGGTGTAATGGCAACTTATCCTGGAATTGAGGTCCTGAAAAGTTTTCCCGAGGAAGTAACTTTTAGTGTAACTTGAATAGTAAATAAAAGTTGACCAGGGGAAAAAGAAAGTAGAGATGTAGAACAGCATGTGGTTTAGGCAGAGGAAGCAAGATGAACCAAGGCCCTAGGGCCTTTGAAACTGGCCCCAGTTTGAATTTATAAACCATTTCCTTGTATTTTTAAAGGAGAGTTCAAAATGCCTTCCATTGCTCAGCTGATATGCTGTCACCTTATTCCCAGCTTCTCCCTCTTTCCCCATCTCCTCTCCCTCACTGTCTATAATGTTTGCTCATATAGGAGCGTCCACATGTACTGGCATCTCCCTTGACCCTGGTCAGCAGAGCTTTGGTTAGAGACACATGTGTCTAGACAGAAGATTGGTTAGTCTTTGCAAGTGTGTTTCAGGTCTGACTCAACCTGATCAAGAGCCAAGAAAGAGATGATAAGGCTGATGGGAAAGATCTTCTTAATGAACAGCAGTCAGAAAAATGCAGCCCAGAGGTGAAGGCACGTAACAGCCTTGGCGTTTCCTGAGGCTGCAGGCCCCAGACAGTCCTTGAAAGCACTCAAGGATAAGAGGTAGGAAGGTTATTTCATTTCCTCTCTGCTACTTTGTACTTTAACACTTTCCTGCCTCACACTAATCTCACTTCTCCACACATCATGCTCCAAACAGTCACCCATTAGTTATGGGGGGTAAATATTATCCCTCTTTAAGTGTGATAAAATGTGTAGGTTACATAGTCCATAGGAATGGAGAGTATTCAGTCAACAACTTTCCTGGTTGTCACCCCCACTTTTTAACTCTTTCAGCCTCAGTGTGTTCCTTTATAAAATGGTTGGAAAGATGAGCCTGTGAAGTTACTATGAAGACTGAAAGTTTAAATAACAAATTATAGCCCTGGCCAGTGTAGCTCAGTGGGTTGGAGCATCACCCTGAGTACTGAAAGATTGGAGTTTTGATTCCTGGTCAGGGTACATGCCCTGGTTTCATCCCTGGTCGTGGTGTACATGGAGGCAACCGATCAATGTTTCTCACATTGTGTTCTCTCTCTCTCTCTGTCTCTTTCTCTCTCTCTCTCTCTCTCTCTCTCTCCATTTTTCTCTCTCCCCCTTCCTCTCTTTCTGAAATCAATCAAAACATGTCCTTAGGTGAGGATTAAAAATTATGCATTTTATGAAAAGTTGAATACTAAAGAGAAAAATTCCCTTATTGTTCCCTAACATCCCCAGGTGGCCATTATCCATGATAGAAGCATTGTCATCTTATATGCACTTAAGGGGCCTCACTTCAGGGAACTGCTAGTGTAATAGTAATCTCTTAGGTTTTTTATTTTCTTCCCCCCAAATAGGAGATTTAAGCAAGGTTTAAATTGGTAGCCAAGACACATTGTGCTCTCAATTTTTAATGAAAAAAAATTAAAAATATAAAGTCACATCTAACCTTTTATAACATATGAACCTCTTTCAATATTCAGTTAGGCACCACATAATGAAAAACTGCATATATAAAAGTGGTTCCAGCCTATATAATAAAAGCCTAATATGCAAATCAACCGAACAGTGGAAAGACTGGTCACTATGACGTGCACTGACCACCAGGGGGCAGATGCTCGATGCAGGAGCTGCCCCCTGGTGGTCAGTGGGCTCCCACAGGGAGAGTGCTGCTCAGCCAGAAGTTGGGCTTATGGCTGGTGAGTGCAGTGGTGGTGGTGGGAGCCTCTCCTGCCTCCATGGCAATGCTAAGGATGTCTGACTGATGGCTTAGGCCCATGGGGACTTCCCCCGAGGGCTCCCAGACTATGAGAGGGCACAGGCCGGGCTGAGGGACCCCCTCCAAGTGCACAAATTTTGTGCACCGAGCCTCTAGTAAGATTATAATGAGTTATAAGCAAAGTTTGTTTACGATGTTGAAAGAAAAGGCTGAACCCTAATACAATGTTGAGTTTACTGCTAGTTCTGGGTGGTTTAAATAGAAGAGGAAGCTCAGGATGGTGTCCACCTGCTCTGTGCCCACCTCTGGCTAGGTAGAAGGTTTCCTGGGAGCCCACTCCTCCCCTGCCCCTGCTTTATCTTTTATACTGTGTTTTTTTACTTTTACTATGTTTAGATACACAATTACTTGCCATTGTGTTACAATTGCCTACAGTATATAGTACAGTAGCATGCTATGCAGGCTTGTAGTCCAGGAGCAATAGGCTATCCCAGGGGTCCTCAAACTTTTTAAACAGGGGGCCAGTTCACTGTCCCTCAGACCGTTGGAGGACCAGACTATAGTTAAAAAAAAAAACAACTATGAACAAGTTCCTATGCACACTGCACATATCTTATTTTAAGCAGGACAGGCAGCGGCAGCAAAAACACCCGGCATGTGGCCCGCAGGCTGTAGTTTGAGGAGGCCTGGGCTATACCATATACCCAAGGTATGCAGTAGGCTATACCACCTAGGTTTGTGAAAGTGCACTCCCTGATGTTTGTACAATTACTCAGAAGAAACCCTGTTAAATGATGCATAGATCTCATTTGGATCCTCTTTCTCTTTCTGGTGGTTCTTCTGAGGTGCATAGCAGAGTTTTTTATTTTATGGACAGATACTTGAAATGCAAAGAAATTAAGGTTATGACCCAAGACCATATGACTGGCAGGTGGCAAAGATAGATTGTGACCCAGGTGTTTGGTTTCAGGTCCAATGATGTCTCTGCTTTATTTGCTGCCCCTGGGCTCAATAACCCCTGCTCCTGGAATATGGGGCAACTCAGTCAGTGGAGGGTATCTGCTATAGTTCACCATGTTTGAGCTCCACCCTTTTGGGGCTGTGTGATCTGACCATTAGTTTTCTTATTTGTCATGTGAAGCTAATAATACCTATCTCAGAGTATTCCCCTGATGATTTCAATGAGTGCATAGGGTTTCACACAGTACTTGTCAGAGGCAGTGCTCAAAGTTGGTTACCCGAATTCTTGCACAAAGGACTCTTATATGATTTTTTGTTTATTGGATTATATTATTCTAGAAGGCCGGTGCACAAAATTCGTACATGGGTGGGGTCCCTAGGCCAGGTCAATGATCAGGGCCAATTGGGGCCAGGCTAATCAGGGCCGGGCCGGAGAGGAGGCGATGGTCACCAGGCTGGGCATGGAAGGAACAAACTCTGGATGCCAATGCTGCTATTGTCTTTGCCCCATCACTGCATAGTTTCCCGCCTCCCCCTTCTTCCTTCCCTCATCGCTGCTCTATCACCATGATGGGCAGGTGGCGGGCCTATTGGGGCCTGCCAGCAGTGGGGAGAGGCAGAGGTATGGGGGGTTGGCCGTTGGCCCCAAGGAGGGAGCCTGCCCTCGGCTCCCTGGGAAAGGGGCTACATCTGCTGCCACCCACCTCTTGTTTCCTGTCCCAGCCCAGGGTCCGAAGGCCCCAGAGAGGTTAGGAGAGAAGGTGATGGTCACTGGGCCAGGCGTGGGATGCTGGATGCTGATGCTGCCATCCTCAGAGCTCTGCCATCACATGGTTCCCCACCTCCCCCACTCCTTCCTTTGCTGCTGCTCTACGGCTGATCAGGGTCTGCTGACTATGGGGAGGGAGGGGGCATGGGAGGTTGGCTGCCAGTCCCAAGGAGGGAGCTAGCCCTTGGCCCCCCTGAGAAAGGGGCCACATCCACCACCACCCACCCCTGATTCACTGTCCCATCCTGGGGCTGGCCCCAATTGAATGATCTGAGCCTGCCTGGAGGAGAGACCATGGGAGGTTGGCCAGCCTGGGGAGGTTGGCTCCTGCATTGAGCATCTGCCCCTTGTGGTCAGTGTGCATCATAGTGACTGGTCATTCCGGTTGTCCTGGTCACTTAGGCTTTTATATATATATATATAGGTGCCTAGTTATTGTTTGTTTATCATCTGCCACACACATTATATCAAGTGGCTATAATTTTTAACCCACATTTTTTGGAGAGCAGTGACATCATCTTCAGTGCCTACAACAGTGCTTGGAACAAGGCAGATATGAGTAAATATTTGCTTTAAAATAATATACATCAAGTAAATGTGTTGTCGCTAAAGCAGAAGCACTCAGAAAGCTAAAGAAAATTCAGCTTCTCAAAATCTAGGACATGTCCAAACCATGAGGGGCCCCTGGAAAGACATAGCAGTCCTGGGCGCTGGCCTTGCTGGTCTGTTTTCTCTTGCCCCCTGTAGATGTGTGAGGTTAGGGCACTCTGATTGCCTCATTCTAGCCTCCTCTCTTGAAGCCCCACATTTCCTCAGCTCCAGGGCTGCCCTTGGAGCTGGGACTCAGAGTTGGGCTGACTGCAAGTAAAAGAAAAAGTGGCTCCTGTTTCAACATCTAGGGGATTCATCATTCCTGGGATCATAGTATCATGAGCTGGATAAACCTATGTTTTGACAACGATGATAGGTAGATGTGCTGAGTCTCTCCTTTGGGAATGGTTCTTAGCCAAAAGCAGAAATTGGTTAAAATCCTGGCATTCTTGGTGTAGAGTAGAGCCTGAACAGGTAGCTCTTTCTGTCTGCTTGCTAATGGGACAGTCTAGCATCTCTGTGTGAGCTTCTAAAACTCCTCCTACTCTTACACAATTCTCACTGGGGGACAAGCACCTGTGGAGTGGGATGCAGGGACAGCATTTCCCAGAAAGCACGCTGCAGATTCACTGTGTTTTGTCCAAGGTGGTGGCACAGGTAAAATCTGTGATGACCCATGGGGCAGGCTTTGGTAGTTGCTTAAAAATAGCTGAGGGTTTGGTTAACTGCAGGAAAGGCAGGGTGGGGGACAGTCCCTCGCCTCTCATGATGATTCAGGGTGGTCTGTACCACGGTGTCAGGAAGCCAGATCCCTGCAGGCAACCTGTTGCCAACTGGCAAGAGTCATTTGGGGAAGCCATGGGCAGTGACCAGAATGGCCAGGTCCGAGATGTGGAGCCTGAAGGACTGAAAGAAGCTGCATCAGCCACATGCACACAGCCTTGCCTTAGAGCTCTGTTGCCAATGATCCAAAGAGGCATGTGGTTGACAGATGCTTATTACAGCCAGGACTGAACAAACCCAAGGAACCAAAATTCTATGTAGTATAGTCAGGAAAACAAAACAAAACACCCCGGCAATTATCACGCCCATGCCGTTTATATATGTCTTTGTGTTGGGGGTTCACTTCTGAAATTCACTTTTTGGTGAGTGGAGATGGAAGAGGGCATTGAGGGAGATGAATGGTGAAGAAAATAAAATAAAATAAAAATGATTCTTTAAAAATTGAAATTTACTCTTTGTTATAAGAACTAAAGCGAGTTCTGGGTCACTTTGATCTTTTTGTCTCTATCTGAGCAGCTTGTACACTATGACTCTTAGCACAACTATTAGGGTGAATGTGTTTGCCCTGCTATGAAATGAGGAGTGCCTGAGGCCAGAGTCTTCCAACCCCCCAGCCCTGCCCAGCTCCACACGCACTGTGTCTGGTACAAAACTTTGGACATATTAGGTACTTGGTAAATGTTTGCTGAACTGAAAAGCTATACGTTCCTTTTGTTACTGCTTTAATTTCTCTTCTGCCATCCCTGCAATGCATAGCATGCTTCTATAGTTTTTCTCCTCCCCTTCTCCATGTATGTGTTAACTTGGCACATGGAGCTTGTTTTTTGTACAGGATGGTCCCAAACTTGGCATTAGGAAATGATTTCATGGGAGGAGTTACTAGCCATGGAGAGTGATGAGAATGAGAAAGACAGAGCAGATGGGATCCTGCTCCGAAGCAGAGCAGTCCTGCTGTCCATGTTGTGGTCCTTAAAGCAGACCTTCCCATACAGTTGCTCCTCTCAGATTCTGCAGCATCCTTGGCAGACCCACCAGCCTGCAGGATTGGAAAGAGTAGGACTGGAATTGGGATACCCAGATTCTAGCTGGGACATTGCTCGTCACATGTTTCTTCATCAGTGAAAGGAAGGCATGGATTGATGACCATGGGAGTGATTTTTAACTCAATATGGAGTTATCATCTCCTCATTAGTACTTTGCCTCCTGCTGGTTTGTCTGCCCAAAACCCTCTGGGCATGTTGACCACCTGCAACAACTGTGGTGACTTTTAGAATCATTTAACCAACAACCTGATTTTCTTCCTCTTGTGTCCCTTGGACAAGGTCTAAGTTTATAAATATAGGGCTAAGGGCTGGGAGAGGACCTATGGAGAGGATTGATGATGTTCCCTTCCAGTGGGGAGAGCTATCACCAGCAGAATAGTTTCCAGAATTCTCAGGGCTGCTGTTCTTCAACTTTAGAGTCCAGATGTACAGATTATGACATACTTATGCCAATTTATGGGAACAACAAGTAGAGACTTTAAATCCCCATGTCTATCTTCTCCTGTTATGCTTAGAAAAGTTAAAGTCCAATGGGATATCAAATAATACAAATGCAGGCTCTCTAATAATTCTCTGTGTGACCATGATTCACAATTTTTCCTATATGTCCATCAGAGTCCTCTGTATTTCAGATTTCCCCAGGGACTAGTCAATCCACCCCATGCTCTCCTCATGACTATCCCTCTCTTACTCATCTGTTCTATGGAAACACAGGTGAGAGTTAAGACCAGAGACCAGCAGCTTTACTTTTCCCTGGTCCTCACTCTAGTCACCTGGGGAGGTAAAGAAAGTCCTATCCTCCAAGACTATTGTTATTAGTAGTTTATACAAAGCCTTCAAGGCAATTGGCTGCCATCCAGTGCTTTAATCTGATCTGCTCATTTAAATATTAATGGACCATTGCCAAGAAGCACCGATAATTGAAATGTTTCTGTTTTTTTTTTCATAATTGAAATATTTCAATGCCAATACAGAGTAGCTCACCAGAGAACCTGGTGTCACATGCAGTTGGCTGAATCATATGCAGGAAAGCTAAGGGTTCATTCCACATCTGCAGCAGCATCCCTGGCTCTCTGGGAGATGGAAATGTGCACTGTGATTAAATTGTGAGTGATGAGGTGAATGGGCAGCAGGGGCTCTATCCAAAGTGAGGGTCACTCCAGGCACTGACTTCTGAGGTAAATACCACAAAGCTTGGCATTTGATTCAAAAATCTTTGTTTCATTGGAACACCTGGCAGAGATGTAGTGAATTACCATCTTATTTGGAGCTGATTAATTCCACAAGCCTCACTTTATAAATGTCTGCAATAAAAAGCAAGCAGATAAAAGTGAGATTGACAGATGGGTCATCAATCCTTTGATGTCACCAAGGCAAGTCCTTGTGAGTGACTTTCCAGATTAGCCCCACCAAACCTGGTAGAACAAGGCACTGGGCCTTCAGGGAGAATGGCTGAGCTGTTTTGCAGGCCCACACCCAGGCCTGACTCATACACAGTCTCTGGAGACCTGTTGGACAGTTCAGATTTGGCAACCTCTTGACTATAAGGTAGGGGTCTATTTTTAGACTATTCTGAAAGTCAAGGTAGTGGTTTATGAAATATTAACTTTTTGTAGCAATGAGAAGGTATACAACTCCAACACACACACACACACACACACACACACACGAAACTACATCTAGGTTGACAGTGAAAACTTCATCTTACTTTTGAGGTGTGGTCTGCCTCCACATCTGGAGGTTTTTAATCTCTTACAAAGAATTTTCCTTAGATGCTTGGAAAGGCCATCTGTTCATTTTTCTTGTGCTTGTCTTCCCATGTAGACAATACTCTTCTTGGAGGACAGTGCAATAACATTAATTTGCATTCTCCACTGTATTGTGCATAGTGCTCAGCAAAAGGTGTTCCATGATATTTGAATCAATGTACAATAAATCTGCTGTTTTTAATATCTCAGTGAGTCCATACAGATGCACAAAACATATAACTAGAAGTGTCTCTGACCCTCTGTGTAAGTTGAATTTCTTGGGCAGCAGATGCTGAGATGGAGTTAGAGTGCAGGAGATTTATGAGCTAGAGGGATAATACCTGTAAAAGATAAAAGTGGGAAGGAAACAGGAATGGGCTGGGAAAGTATTCTGAGACCAGTGCAGATCTCACACCTATGAAAGGAAAAGGGGGAGGAAGCAGGATGGAGCAAAGGGTGTCTCAGTGTATAAAGTAGATCTGACAATCTTGACAATGACTGAGGGCTGCCAAAAAAATGACTTCAGCACAAGAGCTGAGCAGATGCTGAAGGTGCCAACAGCTAGATAGAGTTTGTCAGCGAACTGTACATCTTGTAACTAAATAGCAAAGTCCTGGGAGGGAGGTCCAGGCAGCACACTTCCCTAGTGACACATAATTCCTCACCTCCATTTCTTCTCCTTGCCCCATTTGACTCATCCATACCAAAGTGTATATATATATATATATATATATATATATATATATATATATCCCACGTTCAAAGGCTGTTAAATGGTGTTTGTTTACCCATATCTTCAGGGAAAAAAATCACTTTTACTGTTTTGGTAAACAACCTGCTTCCCTATTTATAATGGTCTTGCCTTTAGAAACTTCAGCAGGAAATTATAGCTAATTTGCCTACAAATGTCAGGTGGTCATAATAATCTGGCCACGCAGCATATAACCAAGTGATATCACATTTATCACAAAGATGTTTTTCAGCACAAGGTAACATCCTCTCTCTCTTCAGGTCATGGCCAATTTCATGAACATGTGGCCAGTGCAGTCTCCCAGGGCCCCATACTCCAAAGGACCCCCCACTTGGAGTTTAACATTCTGCATTAGCTGTACTGAAATTTTTAACAATAATTTTACCTTTGAATTTGTATTTTGTGAGTCAAGTTCGATGGACAATGGAGCATGTGCTGGATCCTTGGAGCCTTTGCATACACATGATCCCACCTCCTGCTGCCTCTCCATCTCCTCAGAGCTTGGCTACTCACTCTCTTGGTCCCTAGTACCCTAGACCCTGTCTTGCCTCCTGACACATGTTGGGAAATGCTGGAGGCAAGGACCAAAAAATGATTGGCATGTAGATGCGAGAAGTCCATTAGAAGGCTGATGGACTTTGATACTCAGCAGGTCTGAAAAATCTGCTTATTATTACCTGCTGCTGGCTGAATAGCTGAAGGCAATCTCCTAACCTGATAATACTTTTATTGTTTACCAAACCTTACCTTTGACATGACTGTTTGCTTTACTAAAGGGCAAATGTGTATTCCAGTAAAGAAAAAGCTGATGGGTCTGGAGATTCAAAGAGCCACTCCAGTAGAGGGTGAGATCTCTGCCCGGCTTTTCCCCATGCCTTCCAAATTTATATTTCTTGTCTAGTGTATCCATTTATGTCACAGCCCCTTCTCCAGATCCTGAATCCTTGCTGCAAAAGGTTTCAGCAGGGATAGTTGGGTTGAGTGTGGGGTCTTGGAGCTGAGAACAGGGATGCTCTTCTCTGAGCTGGACTGACAAAAACAAGGTGCATTTGGAGGGTGACTTGGCAAGGGTGAGTCCACCCCCAATCCAGGTACCTGGCATGTCTTGGCATGGAGGTTGAAATAACTTTGAAGATTACCCTCTGTCATGGATGGGGGAGGCAGGCCCATGGGAATGGGAGATACCTGGCACAACTCTCCCATCCTAGCTGGGGCATTGCACTATGATGTTGGTGATGGAGGGACATCACTGGGTGTGTACTCACCCATGAGTATCCTTGTGCCCAAGGGATCAAGACACTAAATAGCAAATAAAATCGAGAGAGAGAGAGAGAGAGAGAGAGAGAGAGAGAGAGAGAGAGAGAAAATAGCTTCATACTTTTAAAAGCATTTAAAATATGTGCCTTTAAAAACACTTTTATCCTGCCTTGAGAATGAACAAGGGGCCTCACAGTTTCATTTTACAGTGATCTCTACAAGTTAAGTAGTTGGTCCTGCCAGGATCATAACAGTAATTGCCTAGGTGTCTTTTGGCACCTGCCTGAACCTCTTCCAACCTATTCTCCACACGGCAGACAGAGTCAGAACTCTAAATCAAATCCAATTAGGTTATCCCCTCACCCCAGTTAGGGTCACTGATGCCTCCTCAGTGTTCTGGGGTAGAATTCCATAAAACATGGAGCAGACTTGACCATGCTTCACCCATTTACTACATCTGAAGACAGTTCCTCTCCATGCAATCAGCTTCCTGCCTTCTCTCCCCAGAGGCACTGTAAGGTCCCCAGGAGTACCCTGAACCAGTGGGAGTTGGGGCTCAATGGTCTGCCTCTCTTTCCCTTCAGTGGGCACATCTAAGTATGTTCTACCTGGCCTCCCGGAGATCCCTGGTAATTGAGCTCCCAACAGAAATCCAATTAATACTGCCCCAGTATTGCTTTCCTCTCCCTCTCTCTTTCCTCTGCCCTCACTGAGCACTCTGGAATCAACTCCTAATTAAACTACCTGAATCCAACCAATTCTTGTCTGCTTCTCAGGAACTAAAACCAAATCTGGCTCCTTCTCCCCTCTAACCTCATCTTGCACTGTTCTCCCTCTGCTCCTTTGAGTTATGGTGACCTTGCCCTGCTCTTTCGCTTCATGGCCTAGTTCCTTCTTTCTGAAATGCTCCCTGCCCTGTTTTTTTTCATTCCAATACCTCCTTCCTAGTTAAGTCTTATCCACCCTTCAGATCTCAGTCTCCACGGAGGCTGAAAAAGCCCTCCCTGATTCAGAGCCTAAGATAGTTTCTTTAATTATATAATTTCAGAGCCTCTGTTTCTTCTGCATCTGATAGCTCAGCTAAGCTTCCTGACAGGAATGACAATATGCCTTATTGCTTTTCATTTTTTTTCTCCAAAACCATCACAAAACCTGGCTCATTGTTGGTTCCCAATAAATATTTACTAAAATGACTTCAAAGATCTTTTCAATTGTTACAGAGACCACTCACAAAGGGCAGGACCTTCATTCAGCTCTGTGACCTTGGGCGAGTCCCCTTAACTCTCTGAGTCTCAACTTCATAATGTGAAAAAGGGGCTAATAATAGTTCATATGTTGTAGGGTTCTCGTAAGAAGTAAATAAGGTAATACAGGTAAAGTGCTTGGGAGGATGTGACACATAATAAGTGCTAATTCAAATGTTAGGCTTGTTTCTCTCCATCTACACAGTTTGTGAGAACTAGGGATTATAATGAAGGATGATTATAAAGTGGGAAATAAAATGAATGAGAAAAGGTAAAAATGATGGAACCAGTGTGTCTGGAAACAAGAAAGATGCAGGGTTATGAAATGCCACCCCAAGAATAAACAGAGGGAGTCCCAGGACTCTTCTCCTTCTTCACTGGATATAGGATAAGAGAAAAATGTGATAAATGTTAGCATGTTAGATATGTTAGCTGTACAGTAAAATTTCCATTAGTAACCCAGGTTTAATGCTCTTTCCCACTCATTTCTCTCGTTTCTTAACCATTGTCTTGATACTTTGGTCACCATTTGTCTCCATGTCAGTGTCTGTGTTGCAAGAGATGTGATGTGTCATTGAAAACTGACATCAGTGTTTCAGGGCAGTGCATTGGTTTCTATTCAGGCGTCAGGCCATGGCACATCCTGTCTTTGCGTGTGTTCTTTTTCATGTGTTCTCCAGATGAGCAATTAACAGTTAAATATCAATTTTAGTGCTTTTTAAAGATGAGGAAATGTCAGACATTGGGACATACTTGTGACGTGAATTCTTTGATTTGATTAAAAGTTGAGATGTGTGCACTGTTGCCTGAGACTTCAAAATCTACAACCTTATTTTTGCCTGTTCATTTCAGTTGTGTATTTATTTCATATACATTGTATTTACTTTGCATTTAAGCATTTCATATCTCTACTCTATTCTATGTGTGTTCATTGATTATTTAGACAGTTAATAAATGCTTATTGGGCATCTTCTCCGTGGAAAGGGCAATGCAAGAATTCAGAGAAGAACTGGAGGTGTTTCCAGGTCCAGAGAGCTTCCTTCTGACAAGAGAGTGAAGAATCTAGAGCACAAATAATTCCTAACTTAATATATTATTTAGCATTTGCTATGCTCCAGGCACTGTTGTAGGCACTGGCAACATAGTCTTAAAGAAAAAACAAGGTCTTCCCCTGGGTGATGTGGCTTAGTTGGTTGGGCATTTCTCACACACTGCCAGGTGTCCTAAAATTCATTCAGTTCTGATATTATTGTTAAACAAAAACTTTAACTTATATGGATAAATATTCTTTTAAAAGAAAGGGTTTATTAGGCCATTGCTAGCCAACAAATAAAAAGAAAAATGGAAAAAGAAACTGGTCTTGGAGCATGGAGTCTAAACCACCAGCAGCATGGCTAAGTAGAAAAGACAGACATGTTCATTTCCCAGAGTTTTATAAGTTTTTCATACATCGAGTTGGGGGATGGGGAAGATGTAAGCTGTTCTGAAAGAATTTAAATTAGCTATAGACAAAGGGGATGGGAGAAGGTGTAGTGGGGCTAGTTCTGTGATGGGCACAGCAGAGATCACAAAACTCATGTGTAAGTAAGAAGTGGAGCTTCTGAGGTTTGATGGGACTTACCTTGGCAATATCCACTAAAAGTACATGTAATAATTCCAACATACACTAAGGAGTGTGAGCAGTTTTTTGTGGGTTCTGCATTGCAGTTGTTAACTGATTAATCCTATTTTGTCCCACCCTTCCCACCTCTGGCCTGCTGTAATTTAGAACATCTCAGAATTTTCTTATCACTATCTATTCGAAGATTCCATCAGATTACACAAGTTAAGGGCTCAGTCCCACAAGACCATCTTCCACTTCTGATATCAAAATCAGATCACCTGGCTATAATCAGAGGCTCCCATGACCCCCACTTTAGGTTTGATAATATCACAGAGGGCCTGAGGTTTGATTCCTGAGCCATTCATAGATCTCAGGTAACCTATTTACTCACTAGATTACTGGTTTATTACAAATGTTATTGAAGGATATGAATCAAGAGCTGGATGAAGGAATTCATATGGTGATGTTTCACCCAAACAAAAGAGCTTGTGTTTCTGGTGGGGTTTGGAGTTGTGGTTTCCACTGTAGGACGTGGAAGCATTCTGGTTCACGAGCCTGGAAGATCTCTGAACTCCATCCTCTTGGAGTTTTATGGAGGCTTCATTACATAGATATGATTGATTCAATCATTGGCCATCGGTGCTTGACTCAACCTCCAGCCCCTCTCCCCTCTGCTGGAGGCCAGGGGGTTGGGATTGAAAGTTCCAATTCTCTACCTACGTGGTTGGTTCCCCTGGCAACCAGCTTTCATTCTTAGGTGTTTTCCTAGTCACCTGATTAACATAGCAAAAGATACTTTTTAATCACTTTCAATCTATAGGAAATTCTAAGGGTTTTTGGGAGCTTTGTGCCAGGAAGATTGAAGACCAAATATATAATTCTTATTAATCATAATATTACAAGGGGGCTGAGGGTTTGAACACTTGAGCCATGTCTAGGGAATTGTAAGTCATTTATTAAAGAGTTGACCACAAAAAAAGAGAGGAGAGAAAGCTATAGAGCAGGGTTTCCTAGCCTCACTATGACATGCTGGGCTGAATCATTCTTTTTTGTAGAGGTCTGCCGGGCACTGTGGGATATTTAGCAGCACCCCAGGCCTCTGTTCATTAGATGCCAATAAGTTGCATGCCATCCGTTGTGACCAACAAAAGTGTCTCCAGATGTGGCCAAATGTCCCCTGGAGGTCACAATGGCCCTCCTTGAGGACGACCACAATAGAGTGAGTGAAACCAGATTGTGAAGGCCCTTAACCACCACAGTAAGAAGTACCGATTTTAATTGGATGGAAAGGGCCCACCAATATCATCTAAAGGATTTAGCTGTTAGATTATGTATCAGATTGGAATCTGTAGATATGAAAAGGTTGAATGGGGTGGTTATTGAAGAAGAACTAGTATTAAGAGATTAAGGTTGTGGGAGGAACAGAAAAAAAGGAGGTAGAGAATAGAATTTATATACTTGCCCACCTTTTCTCAGTTGCTTCTAAGTCTTTTTCATCTACTGCAGTTTGTTTCATTGTTCCGATGGAAATGCTGAAGGCTGAAATTTACTCTTTGAGGGGAGTTATAAAAATAATCTCAAATCATTTCTTTATTACAGGTAAAACAGGTTTCTGAAGGGACACTTCTGCCTTGGGGAAGTGAAGGGTATAAAATTTTTTAATCATCTGGGTTGTCTTGGGACAATGGGAAATTGAAAAGCAAGAGATTTAGTCCCCTCAGGACACCCAGGTGGTGGTTCTTTACTGGCAAGAACCACCACCAGGGAGCCCTTATCTTTCCAACTGTAAATTCAGCCATCTTTATAGAAAACTCGGGAAAGGCAACTATACATCCATTCTGTAGTATAGGATATGTATGTGCGTGTGCGTGCGTGCGTGTGTGCGTGTGCATGTGTGTGTGTGTGATTCCTTCCTTCAGCCTTATACCATTAGGGCTTGAATTTGTTCTGTGTGCCCCTGCAGGGTTCTCTGTTTAGAGTGCTTATGAGCAGGAAATATGGAAACCTGTGGTTTCCAAACCCAGTATTTCTGTTGATACACTGTGGGATGTTGGGCAAACCATTTAACCTTCCCGTGCCCCTGATTTAAGTTATTGAGAATGAGGAAGCAAGATTCTATGAAATATTTAACTTTCAAAATACGTTGTGGTCAAAGAGATTGAGCGTCCTGGCTAATTGGCTCTCTTTTAGCTAATCTCCCATTTCTATGTTATGATCAAACCTTAGATTGTGGTGGAGTCAACACCACTCAGTGCCTGTCTGTGCTTTTACCACAAGTCTGATCTTGAGCCTGGCTATGCGGGTCTAAAGCTTAGCCTTTAATAAGCTCTCTCCAAATCCTTCCTGAGGCTCTGCTACTGGGGAGCACAGTGTAAGATGCCAGGGAAAAAAAAGAAAACACTGAATAATCTAGAGGGCAGAGTCAGATTCAGCAATAAGTTCTCTGCTCCGCTCAGGTAATTGATCTTTAGGCTTAAAGGAACTTGGTTTGTCTTTTACACATTTTTTGGTTTTAACTCAACACATATTGATGAATGATTGTTAAGTGCCAAGAAATGGGCATTTAGCAAAAAACAAAAAGCAAATGTCACAGATGCTACAAATATTTGAAGTTTTTTGGTGATGCTAGAGGATAAAAAGAAATAAGGATAGAGAAGAATGGATGTTGCTTTTAAAAAATCTTTTAGGTAGGGTGATCAGAAGAGGCATTTCTGAAGAGGTGATATTTGAGCAGCAACCTGAAGGCAATGGGAGAGGGAATGTCAGCCACAGCACCCCAGGCAGAGGGGTATAGCAGTGAAAAGTATGTTTGTTCAAGTCCAGACTACGGCCATGAACATGCTGAGGAACTTCCTGTGATGTTGAGATATGAGCAAAGGTGCCCAGGTATTCTGATATGCTTTTCTGCTTTTTTCCTTTCTGTACTCAGACATGTGCAAAATACCCATTGCCCCGTAGGCTAGTGGGAGAAGCTGGATTGTGGTTCCAGGTGGATCAACCAACTTGAAAATAGAAATTCACGAAGAAACTGGTGAATGATACAGCTTTGTGTCTACTGGAACGCAGCCAACACAAATGGATTGGGGCTAGAAAATGGGTGACTGAAGGATATTTGAGAATGATGGTTACCTTCTGTGAGTAGCAGCACCAGTGTGTGTGATACATTCATTGGAGGGTTCTCTTGGCCCAGGGACTCCAGAGAAGTCCGGCGATAAGTAACAAGCGTCTCCAAGGCTGTGATGTTTAATTTCCTTTTAAATGGGGACCATGTCTTCACTTACTGGCACCTCTCACTGCAGAGAGCACAGTACTAGAAAAATCATCAGCACATATTTAATGTTTATTGAGTGAATGTGTTGCAATTGCATCATAGACTCAGGCATCTGGCGCAGCTGGAGAGAATCTTGGGGGAACTTCAGGCCCTGGTCCTTGCTCATTAAACCATGAGTTAGCTTTAAGGCCAATATATGGAAAACAATTTCTAGACTCATATCAGGATGAACGCAGTAATCATAAACCTATCATTCGCCATAAACTGGACAGCAGAAACATTGTCCTGAAGGAGAATCGCTACCAGAACTGTAGTAGTCACAGGATTCTGGTCTCATATTCACAATGACTTTTTGATGACTGCATTCCTAAAACATCTGCATGCTTGCCAACATTGAGAAACACATTAGAGCACATGGTTTGTTCCTATATTTGTATGTCTGCGAGATCTCACTGTCTAGTGGAATATTCCAGCTGCCATTTTTGGGAAATGAATATATTTTATATCGATCTATTTATTTTAAAAGATCTGAAATAAAGGTGACTTCTCAGAATTACTTGGAAAAAGTCTAAGGAAATACTTGAACTTCATTATTTTCCCTAATTCTTCACTATCATCATATCATCATCATCATCATCATCATCATCATCATCATCATCATCATCCTTCTTCCTTCTCCTCTTCTTTCTCCTCTTCTTCCTACCACTGTTTTGATTTTTCAATTGCTTATTGTGACCTTTAGTCAATTTTCTTCTAAAAATGCTATTGAGTATCCTTTGCCATAGGGTAAGTTAATGGATTGCTTGTTTTATTTCAAAGGAGACTAATGATTCAAATCTTTTTTATAGAAATAATAGTCCACATCGTCGCACAGAGCTGATACTATAACCCTACTGTTCTGTAAACTAGAATTGCATGTATTTGCTATTATCTGAAATATCTTACTTGCTTTGTGACCTTGGACACATTATTTATCTTCTCTGATCCTTATTATCATATGTAAAATGGGGGAAATAATAATAACCACATCAGAGGTTGTTCTTAAAATTGTCAAAGACAATATATGCATACCTTTAAATCCTGTGCCTGGTACAGGTTGGGGTTCAATAATGAAGAGATGGAATCGTTAGCTATGGTAATAAATAAAACTGGAAAAAAGAAAGATAACTGAAGGTACAGTTTATCAACAGTAATAAGCACACTGCTTAACTATGTATAAATTCAAAGAACTCCTAAGTAGACTAAGGTCTTCAGAAATAGACTTGTATAGTTTGGACCAGTATAGGTTAATAATAAGTAAACATTTGTTATTATTATTATTATTATTATTATTATTATTATTATTATTGTTATTATTCTAAACACTCCTCACATCTGATGCCATGGTTATACATTTAGCCTTTCCTTAGCATTATCACTCAGGTTTTGATATTTTTAAAGTTAGCATAAGGAGGGATGATCTGCACAAGTATATTAGATGGTTGTACTGGATAATTTAAAGACCTTGTTCAACTCTGAGAGTCGATGAGTCTCAGCCCTCATGTGGTACTATTGGTTGGTATATTGAGTCATAGCAATTATTGTAGCCATTTCATAGAAAAGCACACTGACATACAGAGGTAAAATAACCCCTCAGCTCAAGTTCACATATTTCATAAGTGGTATTCACACTCAAATTTACCTGACAACAATGTTGGTTTCCTCAAACACTATGTTATGCTGCCCATACCAGAGGAAATTGTAACCTGTGAAAACTAATGTTGTCTTTTATACCTTAGATAAAATTTGACCATCACAAGTCACATGCTAAAAAGACTAAGGGGTTCAACTTAGCATTGTCACTTAATTAAACTATAATAAATTTGATTATATTAACATATACATAAATTCTATTGTATTTGCTTGGTAATTAGCCATACATTCATGGCTGTATGATTATTTTTAACTAGAGGCCCAGTGCACAGATTCATGACCAGTGGGGTCCCTTGGCCTGCCCTGTGCCCTCTCACAATCCAGGGCCCCTTGGGGGATATCAGGGTCTCGGTGCATGGATTCAGCCTGATCCCCGCCAGCCAGGCTGAGGGATCCCAATGGTGCATGAATCTGTGCACCGGGCCTCTAGTATGCACATAAGATTTTTGGTTAATCTCTTCCCATCCTCTCTTCTCCCCCCTCCCCCCTTCCCTCTGAGATTCATCAGTCTGTTTCATGTTTCCAGGCCTTTGTATTGAGCTTCTGCCCCCTGGTGGTCAGTGCGTGTTATAGCTACTGGTCGAACAGTCAAACAGCCACTTAACTTATTAGCCTTTTATATGTATAGATAGTGTAATGATTAATTTAGAATTGCTGCTACAGAAAAAATACAGCTTTTTTTTCTCCCACTGTTTAGTTCACTAGTACTAAACATTGTCTCATCATGCTCTGTGCATTTTCATTGTTGTCATCATGTATATAATCACATTTAAATCTTAGCCCTTACTCTTCAGTCAGTTTCTCTTGTTCTTAACCTTGATTCCCCTTTGGGCAGTGCTGGACTTTTTCCTACCTAACACTTCAAGCTGCCTGGTCTTTTATTGTCCAATATTATGGGGTGGCTCCAATATTATTTGCAGGTCTAATTTCAAATATCTTTCTCTCTTTTATTTTTCGGATTATGGATCAGTCCATGGCTCTTGTTAAGAAAAATAGAGTCAACCTATCAGATGAGTTAGTTCCAAAGAACTGGGTGATTAAGAACCCTAGAACTGAGGTTGTTGGAGGGGGTATATGTCAAGGTTGGGAGGAAAGTAGCCCATGACTTCTTTGGAGGACAGGAAGGTTGTCCTGGCCCCAGCAAGGGGAAAGGGCTCAGTCATAGTATGCACTGGGCCCTGACCTGAGTCCGTGAAAAAGGATGATGGGAACAGACTGGACACTTCCCTGTCCTTTTTGGATAAGTGTTTCACCACCCCCCACTGCACCGCCACCCGACACTACCAGGCATCAGAAAAGAAGTTTAGGTGTAAGAACAGTTTTAGGTATAGTGGAGTGTGAGAGGTATGAAGACATCCCTGCCTTCCACCAAACCCTCTTGACAAAGTTATCCCCATCTGTTTTCCATTGTCTCAAATCCCTTTAACATATGTCTTTAATTGCACAATGAAATATTAAAGGTTTAAACTTGCATACACGGTAAATGATGAGTTCTTTGTTGAATTCAGGGAAGGGGTCAGAAAGGGGATGTTGACCTTTACAGTCTTCCTTGGGCCAGCCCTGTCTATTTTTATCTTGGTGAGAACCTCTGTGTCACAGGTTTTTGTTTTTCTGGCAGAATGGTTTTTCACATTCTGAACCTCTAATCGTAAGTCATCACTGTCTATCTCAATGATCTTTTCCACACAATGATTTATGTTGTAATCAGTGTGTACATATGACACATTGGATTATTCATATATTTTTTTCTAAAAGTCCTTGTTGGAAGATTTTGTATTTACTCTGGTAGGTGATAATGGTATTCAAATGTACCAGCTAAGTAAATCTAGTAAGGGGGCAAACTGGGCAAAAAGGGGGCAAAACGAAAATCAAGACAAAAAATAAAAATGAAAGGGATTTTAGTCATCAAGGGAAAAGAGAGGCATTTATCCTGAATTATAGGAACCAGCTGCTTATTTTGGATTGAACTCAGCATGTCACTTATTTCAGTGTTCATGCATTCAAAAATACCCATTTGGCACCTGTTATGTTCTAGAAACTGTATTCAGTGCTGTAGTTGCAAGAAAGATGTGGTTCCTCTTTGCACAGAGCCATTATCTAGTGGCTAGAAATGTTGCCAAAAGAGTCCCTCCGATCAGCTGGTACGAACCTCCTTAATTTACAGGTTAGGAAATGGAAGTACCAAGGGGCGAAGAAAATTGCCCTTTGTCGTGGCTGGTTCATGGCAGAGCCAGGACTGTCACTTCATTCTGGCAACTCCCAGCCCAATTCTCTGGTTAAACTAACCCAGTGAGTTTGCACAGGATCATGGGCATTGTGGCGAGAATCCACTTGGACAGTTCGCTGTGGCCTGAAAGATCCCTTGCCCTCACCAAGCCTCTTGGATATACAGAAAGTGGCTTAAATATTGGGGTGAATTTTGTTCATGACATTATTTTGTTCAGGGCATTTTGGAGGTATGACAAGGAAGCATAGCCAAGGGACATTGTTTGCTTTGGGAGAAAATTGCCTTCTCCCCCCACCTCTCAGTGCATTTCCAGGCCTGCCTGAGCAGAGGAGTTTGGCTGACTACTGGGTTGTTATTAAAATCATAATTAAAGAGGTAACAAGAAGGGAGCACGTTCCAATATCATCTAGAAGAGTCAGCATTTTCGCGGGGTTATTACTCAACTGAAGAGAACCTGTAATACAGTTGTGTCTGGAATCAATAAAGAATCATTCCCCAGTAGTAGATTTTTTGTTGTTGTTAATGCTCACCTGAGGATATTTTTTTCATTGATTTTTAGAGAGTAAAAGGGAGGGGGAGAGACAGAGAAAGATACACGGATGTGAGAGAGACATATCTATAGGTTGCTTCCCGCATGTGCTCAGACTGGGGCCAGAGATGGGCACTACAACTGAGGTAGGTGCCCTTGACCTGCTCTTGACTGGAATCAAACCCATGACCCTTCAGTCCACAGGCTGGTGTTCTAACCACTGACCATATCAATTAGGGCCCAATCAATGGATTTAATGGCCAACTTGTCACTTATAAAAATACACCTTAGAACAACAGGAAGGTAGGTGATGGTCTTGAATCACACGTATGGTATTTGCTGCTGCTCTTTGCAGGCAACTTTTAACTTTCTTTCAAGATTGACTTTAAAAGGATCCATATTTCTGGAATGTTCTTGGGAAATAAGAGTTTTAAGAGTTTATTGGGAGTTTATTGGTAGATTTATTTCATCTGGCACTGAAAATGCCTTTTAATATGGAGGGTTGGGGCTTGTTCCTGCAGGCCATCCAAAGTCACTGAAAAGGAGGGGCCCTCCCTGAATCTCCCCACACATTTCACTGAAGGCCCGTGCATCCTGCCCACTCTGTGGGTGAGCCCAGGGCCTGTGCCATCGCTGGGCTGCAGTGTCATTCCCTTTCTCGCTCAAGGAATCATTCTCATCAATTTCCCAAAGTCGTTTCACTTTGGAACCCTCCCTTACAGGTTTTTCCCCCTTGATAATTCATGAAACTACTGTTCTATAAGAACACAACTTGGGAAACTGACAAATAGACATGAAAATGGAATGAATGTGATGATGTCCTTGCAGGACTAACCTTGGAACAGTTTAATTTATTAAAGTGAAATATGCAATTTATATAATTCTGCACTAATTTTTGTCAGTCCAGCATTGGCATTGAAACTGACCCCACAAGTGGACAGAGGTGCCAGGTCTATCACCTTTAGATGTGGAGATGAGAAACAACAGTGAGCCCACTGGGCTGGGGGCAATGTCCACTTCTGCTCCAGAGGACCTGTCCCGGGGATGACGTGACTCAGATCAGCAGGGCTTCCTCAAGCCTGTGCGTTCACTGAAGCCTCATTTCCCGTCAGCAGGAGGGGAAAGCAAGAAAAGATAGTCACTCAGTAAGTCAGTCATGTTGGGAAACTTATCTGTTTCAGGCACTGGTTCCTCTCATGCAAGGGGCAGCCTATGTGTGGTCTGGCTTGCAGACTAAGGCCATTTCTTGGTGCTATCACGAATGCTTGACGCGATGTGTGCTATTTCCAGCTTGTCATTTGTCCCTGGCTTGCGAAACTACCATCCAAGAGAGCAAAAGCATTTCTACTCCCTTGGGCCATTGCCTCCTGACATTCTTTGCTGATTACCTCTGAAGCAGCTGTGATCACTTCTTTGGATGATCAAAGCATCAGCTGATGGCTGTTTGTCTCACTAGAAACAGGCCAGCTCTGGCTGGTCCCAGCAGCATGCCTGTGGGTGAAGCTCAGAGATACAGGGCCTTGGCCTGGCTCCCAGGTAGGCTGCACTTTACAAAGCAGGTTCCGAAGACATGATGACCTGGAGGTGTTATAATGGGGCGAACTGGTGCAATTACAAATATTTAGTCTAACCCCTTCCCCGAGCCTCTAGCAGGAATGAATCTAAGCCAACCCACACTGGTAACAAGCAGAAATACTATTAAAGGTCCCTTGAAAAGGAGATTCTATAGTCACCTTCCCTGCTACAAACCTGATTTTTCCTGGTGATGAAAGAACTAAGGTTTGCCATCCTCTATAAAGTGTTCCTTAGGGTCCACTGAATTAATCCACATGCATATTATATGTATGCATATGTATACACATAATACAATATACATACATATGCATATAATAGATACACATGTTATATATGTCTATAATACATACTAGAGGCCCAGTGCACAAATTCGTGCACGAGTGGGGTCCCTCTGGGTGGCCTGCAAGGATCGGGTCAAAACCAACAGTTCAACTCGCCTGCAGCTCCTACCTGCTGCTCCTACTCATCCCGGCCCCACTGTGCCTGCCACAGGCTTGCACCCAATTAGTCCCAATAGGAAGAGGCTCACATTGGAACAGCAGCACTCGCCAGCCATGAGCCCTGCATCTGGCACCCTCCCAAGGGGAGTGGTCTATGGGATTGGGCTGAAACCTGCTCTCCAACAACCCCTGAGGGGTCCCAGATTGCAAGACAGTGCAGACAAAGCTGAGGGACCCCACTGGTGCATTACCCGGCTGGGGAGGGACTGAGGGAGAGCTCCAGGGCATGTCCGGACCATTTTGCTCAGTCCCAATTGGCCCAACCCCAGCAGCAAGCTAACCTACCAGTTGGAGCATCTGCCCCCTGGTGGTCAGTGCACATCATAGCAAGTGGTTGAGCAGCCTTAGCATATCATTAGCATATTATGCTTTGATTGGTTGTTTGGTTTTTCAGCTGTTCTGTCTATTTGTATATTACCCTTTTATTATATAGGATATATATTTTTTATACACACACTATATTTAATCAATTGCTATGATGTGCACTAACCACTGGGGGGCAGCACGGAATGAAGGAAGGCCCCTAATGATATTTACTGTTATCATTAGTGGTGCATGTGCTTGTATGTTGGGGGAACATAAAAATTTATAACAGTCTTTCTCCAAGGGGATTTAATCTATGTAAAGATATAAGAATATGCAAAGCTGCATGATAAGAACCATGTGGGTCTGGACCCTGAGCTGGCATCATCATGGGGAGTGTTGAAGGAGGTACATCTTCAGCTGGGAATTAAAATACGACTACTATTACTACAACTACCTTTTGCATTTACCAAACACTTATAAATTCCTGGTATGTTCTAACTACCTTCACATTTTCTCCTAAGTGCTTTTTGCATCCTATATAATAAAAGGGTTATATGCAAATTGACCCTAACAGCAGAACCACTGGGAATGACTGGTCACTATGACACACACTGACCACCAGGGGGCAGATTCTCAATGCAGGAGCTGCCCCTGGTGGTCAGGGCACTCTCACAGGGGGAGCTCTGCTCAGCCACAAGCCAGGCTGATGGCTGCCTGTACAGCGGTGGTGGTGGGAGCTTCTCCTGCCTCCTCAGCACTGC
This sequence comes from Murina feae, assembly GCA_004026665.1. Taxonomy (NCBI): domain Eukaryota; kingdom Metazoa; phylum Chordata; class Mammalia; order Chiroptera; family Vespertilionidae; genus Murina; species Murina feae. The sequence continues at coordinate 18,811 of PVJC01001612.1, read as the reverse complement.
TAGGGATGTCTGACTGTAGCTTAGGCCTGCTCCCTGCTGGTAAGTGGACATCACCTGAGGGCTCCTGGACTGCTAGAGGGATGTCTGACTGCCAGCTTAGGCCCGATCACCTGGGGAGCGAGCTAAAGTCAGCAGGTGGACATCTCCCGAGGGGTCCCAGGTTGCAAGAGGGCACAGGCCAGGCTGAAGGACATCTCCGAGTGCACAAATTTTTGTGCACTGGGCTTCTAGTATGTTTAATAATCACAATAACACTGTGAGGAAGAAAGAGGAAGAAAGTGTGCACAAAGTGTTTAAGTGGTAGTAATTCAGGTCTGAATCTAGATCAAATCCAGTCAGATTGTAAAGCCCCTGATCCTTTCCACTAAGTGTGCTGCCTCTGATGGAGGGATTGCAATATATGCAGAGAAGGGCAGAAGCATTCCTGATGGGAGGAGTCTGGTCAGCATTGGAGTGGTGGCAGCAATGTATAAATGGCTGATGGGTGCTTGATGTAATGATTGGCAAAATGCCTGGACTAGAGAAAGTCCTTGATAAATGTTTGTTGAATTAAACTGAATGGTTAGAAAGAGAATGCTGGAGAAGTTGGCTATTATCAGATTGTGCAGGGTTTTAAATTACTGTCTAAGTAGTTTAAACTTAGTTCTGTGGATAAGATCTCTTAGAGTGCTTGAATTTCTGGAGAGAGCAACATACTAGTTTATAAAATTGTGTCACTCTAACCTATATTTCCTCTTCTTTAGTGCTTTCTGTAGAATTGCTAGGAAAGAAATGGAAACCATGCTAATAATGCCCATTACAAAATCATGCTACACTTTGTGTAGCCTTTACTGCAAAAGTTAGTTGCTGGTTATACCTGACAGTTTTTCTGTTATACGCATAGTCCCTTCTAAATGCATGATAACGTGCAAGTCTTTAGGAAGCCAACTTGCGTATAGTGTGCCCCCACTCTCCCTGGCTGAGCATGCTTAGATTTCTGGTGGGCATTGTGACAGGACAATGTACTCTCTTTGGAATATCAAGAGTATGAAGCATTTAGCAGAGGGTGTAGAACTGAAAGATCATGCACATCTACTAGTGCAATGAAGAAGCAGGAATAACACATAAGCCGAAAGTATGATGCAGAGAGAAATTATTTTATGCATACCTCGAGCCCAAGTCCTTTGATTTCAAATTCAGTTCTGGCTACTTGATGAAATTCCCCATAAAATTAGAAATCCTACCACCCCCTTACACTATTCATTCTCCTGGACTTTTCTATTGCATTTCACATATTTGCTCATTCACTCCTTTCTAAAACTCTTCACCGTGAAATGTAATACAGTACTCTCCTGGGTCTTTCCTTCTTCTCTTCTTATGCTCCTCTTCCTCTATGTCCAAGGCTTTTCTGAAACATAGTTCTCTTCTCTTTTTCTGTCTGCATGATTTTATCCATCTTCAGGCTTTACACTTATATTACTTTGCACATGGTATTCCTAAAGTATAGATGCAATCTGGATATCTTTTCTGAGCTCTCAGGGAGCTCACATTTCCAGTTGTTTGCCCATACCGCTAACTGGTTGAATTTCAAAACACTCTATGCAGTCCCACGGCCATGCCTTGATTCCGGACTTTGTTACCTCTCACTTGGCATCTCCATTCCCAATGGTTTTTGTATGCTGCCAAAAAAAAAAAAATCCCTAAATTAAAGAGCTCTGATTTTATCCCTTACTATCCCTAAAATCTTCAATGACCCCTTCTCATCTACCAGGAAAAATTCACATTCCTTACCTTGGCACTATTGTTTATCTGTAATATGACCCCAGATGATTCCAGAATTTTTACATGTCTTTAGATTTTTGCAAAGTAGGATCTTTTCTATAGTTCCTCTAGCTTTCAAAATTCTATTTATTTTCCAAAAAAATACAAGGTTCTCCTTTTTGTTTGTTTGTTTCATAAAGCATTGGCAATTCTAAATGGAATGATCTCTTTTCTCTAAATTTTCATGATTTCTTGTTTTAACCACATTAAGTCAACGATTGTCAGGTTATTTTACTTCCCTGTGGTATTTGGCTCTTAATCAGGCATCAAAGTTTGCTGTGTATGGCCTGCTTGCTCTCAGTTCCAGTCCTCATCTGTCCCTGCTCTGCCCGGTATCACCTGTGGACTGTGCAGCCCCTACTCCTGTGTTAACTGCTTTCATAAGGCGTGGGCTTCCTACTGGGAGGCATAGGCATGAGAAACCAAGGACTGTTCCCCAGCCACCCTGTCTTGGTAAGTGTCCCTGGGGAAGCTGTACCTCCTTTTGGCTCCAATTTCCACTTGATAGTTCCAGCTTCTGACGGGTGGTCTCTGCCCTTGGACTTCAGAAAAACGATCTCATCTTCCTGCCCAGGGATGGCGGTGGTGCCTATGATTTATTTCTGGATTGCTCCACCATTCCCTGACGGGCTTCTTGCTCTTCTATTAATTTCCTTTTATTTGAAATACAAATGGGTTGCACTTTTCTGGGATGGATGATGACAGATTTTCCCAGTAGAGTATGTATTTTCCTTATATACTCCATGGTGCCTGGCTCAGTGACTTGATACTGCAAGCGCCAAATAAATATTAACTGAATAAATGCATAATTGAAGAAAGAATTTTGTTTTGTAGAATGGTTAATTTTTAGAAAAATTATGCAGAAAAATTTAGGAGGCACTAATTACATTGGTGGTCGTGGAGAGATACCAAAAACAAAAAGTGAAGACAATATTCTTGTTTTCAGCTTAATGAAAGCATTAAAAACGGCACTAAATTTTGCATCAGAAAATTTAGTGAACTGGAAAATATTTCTTTTTCAATTTTTTTTTTCCTCCCGAACTCTGAGGAATGCTTATAAATTTAGGAGGCTCAAATTATTCTTAACATTAGTTATTGAGTATTTTATCTAAACTCAGACATCAATATTCGACACCCTTTTACTAGGAAGTATTAGGGAAATAATGTTAAATGGAAAAACAAACAAACAAAGGGGACATCTGTAATACTTTCAACAATGAAGATATACACTGTGTGTCCAGATTATTATGACCACCTGATGTTTGTAGGCAAATTAGCTATAACTTCGTGCTGAAGTTGCTAGAGTGCCAGACTATTATAAATAGGGAAGCAGGTTATTTACCATGACAGTAGAAGTGATTTTTTTTCCTAAAGATATGGGTAAACAATGTGATTTAACAGCTTTTGAACATGGGATATATATTGTTATGAGTGGCCAGGTTATTATGACCACCTGACGTTTGTAGGCAAATTAGCTGTACACTGCATCATATGGGATATGGAAGCTGAAAACCTGTTTGAACACCTTTACTGTCTGCAGTTACCAAGATAAAACATCTCCAATTCGCACAGGAACACAAAGATTGGACAGTTGGGCATTGGAAAAAAGTCATGTGGTCCGATGAATCATGTTTCCAGTTGCATCATGCAGATGGGAGAGTGAAAATTTGGAGGAAACATCATGAAAGCATACACCCCGCATGCATGAGTACAACCCTTCAAGCTTGTGAGGGCAGTGTTATGGTTTGGGGCATGTTTTCCTGGCATGAATTGGGGCCTTTAATTCGTGTGGAACACATCTGAATAGCACAACATATCTAAATATCATTGCTGATCAAGTTCATCCTATCATGTTGATGGCGTATCCCAATGGAGATGGCTTCTTCCAACAAGACAAAGCTCCATGCCACAGTGCTTGTATTGTGCAGGAGTGTTTTCAAGAACATGAGGGAGACTTTACCTTGCTTAGGTGGCTCCCACAATCACTAGATTTCAATCCAATTGAGCATTTGTGGGATGAAGTTGAAAGAGCCATCAGGCAGCTGGTTCCACAACCATCAAATCTCACAGACCTAGACAGTGTTAGTCATCAGGCATGGTGTCAGATTCCTCACATCACCTTTCAACATCTCGTGGAGTGAATGTCAAGAAGAATTGCCCCAGTATTGAAGGCAAAAGGTGGTCCAACGAAGTACTGATGGGATGGTCATAATAATCTGGCCACTCAGTATATATATATTAGAGGCTTGGTGCATGAAAATTCATGCAATGGAGGGGAGGGGTCCCTCAGCCCAGCCTGCTCTCTCTCACAGTCTGGGATCCCTCAGGGGCAGGAGGCAACCATGTGATCAACCATCACACCTCTACTACTGCCACTGCTGGCAGTGCAAGCCTTGGCCAGCCCTGGTTACCTGTACCTCAGGCCAGCCCCTGAGCAGCTGGGAAGCCACCATCCAAGGACTGCCTGAGCCTCAGGCTGGCTCTGGGTGGCTTGGCAGCTGCCATTTGAGGCTTGCCTGTGCCTTGGGCCAGCCCTGGGTGGCTGGGGGGCTGAGGGGACTGGGTGTCACCATCTTGTGACTATGGACGCTGCCATCTTTGAGGGTGTGGCAGTCCTTAGCATATTCCCTCCTTATTGGCTGTGGGCACTGTCAACTTTGAGGGTGGGGCAGTCAATTAGCATATTACCTTCCTATTGGCTATGGGCGTCACCATTTTTGCAACAGCATGAAGGTCAATTAGCATATTCCCTCTTTATTAGATAGGAGAGATATATATATATATATCCCATGTTCAAAAGCTGTTAAATCGTGTTGTTTACCATATTTTCAGAAAAAAATCACTTCTGTTGTGGTAAACAACCTGCTTCCCTATTTATAATGGTCTGGCCCTCTAGCAACGTCAGCATGAAATTATAGCTAATTTGCCTACAAACATCAGGTGGTCATAATAATCTGGCCACTCAGTGTATGTGTGTGTGTGTATCATGTTATTGTTACATTGATATTGAATAATTTCTTCCAATTCCCTTGGGCCCAGAATATCTCATGGTTCTGTGAGTCACTCACTGTCTCTGTTTATTAGGGTTCTCACTTCTGAGGGCTGCAGTAATATTGGTGGATATGTGGAAATATGGGAGACATAGCTGGAGTGAATAGCTAGTGCTTTTAGAACCATCTCCACAGCACAGGGAAGTGGATTTATGGTTTAAGTTCTTGGCCTTGACCTTCTCTCCTGGCCTTAATTTCCTCATTCATCAGAAAGTAGCACAAGTCATGGAAAAGATTCTGTGGAGAAACAATTTGATAAAATAGAGAATGAGGTGGAAGGGGGAGAGAGTTTAACCATTGCTATAGGTGGGCCTTGCCACAGAATGTTGTTGTGAAAAGGAAGGAATTTGGTGGCTCCAGAGAAGAAGGTTTTCTTGTTCAATGAACAATTATTTATTGGGCGTTTACTGTGTTACTGGTACTGTGATCAGTGCAAGGAATTCAGAAGCAGTTGCCTACAAGCTTCTGCATTTATCATACAAAATTATATCACTTCTGGTTTTTGCAGACCAAATGTTAGAATAACTTTTTATTTGTTCAGATTCTTGGAGTTGAAAGCAGTGGGAGTAAACACTCATTCTGCCTACTAAAGTTTATATTTCTTACTCCTTTGCATGTAGGTATGGTCAACTTCGTAGTCGTGTAACAATGCATATGTTTAAAGTCTCTTTAAATGTCTCCCTGCAAATGTTTTTTGATAATTTTGTGTCAGCTCAGCAAGAGGTCCTGTGGGAACGAAGTCGAGACCTCTGGCTCGGAGGGTTGACCCAGCGATAATTTGTTCATTGCTGAGTACATCTGGAAATCTGCTGGGACTTTAATAGGATTTCCCCACTCTCCCCCCAAATGAGACTGTCTGTGGTTGCTCACCTTAAAAGGCATATGGTTTTGATATTAGATATTTCAGTTTGCTATTCCTCACTGAGAAACCTTCACTGCCCATGCCATTGTGAGAGCAGTAGGCTCAGCTCAGCAGCCTGGGACCTCACACCTCCCTGCAGTCTATGGTTTCCCCCAGCGACTTTTAGATGAATTGCATCCCCCTCTAGAACAAGATACAGCTTGTACATGCTTATGCAGAATTGTTATGTCGAGGTCGCCAGGTCTTCATGGCTCAAAAAACAAAACCAACCAAACAAAAAAACCCCATCAAACTGAGGATCCCCAAGGCACCTAGGCATGATTAGCCTTTTCCTCTGTCAGATCATTCATTTAATGAACATCTCTTTGAGTATCTGTTATGTACCAGCCCAATTCTGTTGTTAAAGACAAATAAGTCACAGGTGTTAGACTCAAGGAACTGAGACTATAACATTAAACTGCTTTTAAATTCTGATCAGGCTAACAATTTTTTAGCATGAGCTACAGGATGATGGATTATAAATCTTATAAATCTACCCTATTCATACTCTTCATGTGGTGAAGTCGGCTTCATGGAGCAGTTAAACAGGTAACCCCATGATGGGGAGCATGTGTGTATCGTTGGTGAAAGACCCTTTCCCCAAAAGTGTCACCTTTCACCCTTTAAGTTTATACAACGTTTTTTTTTTCTTTCTGTTTCAGTCAATAAAGATATTTAACTCGCTATTTTTTTTGAGTGACCAATTTATTAAGTTCATTAGAATGGCGGTACAAACCACTTTATCAATTTAATTTCATCTTAGAACTTCCCTTTATGAGGCTGAAGTTTTCTGCTGCTTTTCCTTTCTATCATGTGCTTGTGCTTCCCTCAGGCTCCTACTTTCTCCTATGTCAGGGCACAGAAACCTAGAGGTGGTGGGTGGGAGCTTCTTGGATTCTAAAGTTTGTATTTCTTACTCCTCTGCATGTAGGTGTGGTCAACTTTGGAGTCCTGAAACAATGGAAAGGATGTGAGGTGAGTTAGTTCATAGAGTGGATTCAGTTTCAGTGAAGTGAGGCATGAGCGCCCAGTAAGGTGCTAAGAACAGGTTAGGGTGAAAGGTGGTTGGAAAAAATGGAATTTGTGGTCAAGTCAGTACAATTTGGTCATTTCTGGTGCAAACATGTAGCTGGCTGGTGCCTGACTACTTAGTTGGGGCACTGACCTTTTTTTCCTTAGGTTGGGGTCAGATCAGAATAAAAAAAAGGTCACCTCAAGGTCTTGGAACTGATCTCTCTACTATGATGTGGAACAGAGGCCTAATTTCCACATTGCGGGGCTGTCCTTGCGTGCCAGCTGTGTCTGTGCTGCAGTGTCCGGCTTCCTACTCTACTCATAACAGTGATATCAACAGCAGGGCAGTGAACATCTGCCCTTCGAGGACCACAGAGGAAGCTATTACGTTCTCTAGGACAGCATAAGTGGCAGTAGAGAAAGTTAGGAGTTGCTCCAGCCTGTGGCTCATAATATTAATTACTGAGGAGTTAGGAAAGAATTTCATTGATTTTGCTGTAGAAGTTATTAGTTTCATTAATCTTTGTTTCCCAGCTATCTTTTTAAACCAAATAAAAAATTTGTCTCTTTTTGTACAGAGCTTGCATGGTTTTCAAGCTTCTGAATTTGCACACTTAGGTAATAACACTAAAATTATTAACATGTAAAACAGCAAAAACTGAATTGTTGAAATTCCCAGCTGGAAAAAATACATGTTCTCCCATGGATATGTGATACTCTCTATTCTAGGATGGCAGCTTTTATTTATCCCTGGGCTCTACATCTGGAAAATTGTTTTGAATATGAAAAATAGCAGCAGTACAAACAATAGACCCCCTTCTGTCCATTCTTCCATGCCTTTCATTCTCACATCCTGATCCTAGGACTCTTTCTTTCTATAAACATTCTCCTTGAGCCTCACTTTTTCAGCTTGTCAGCACTTCCACCTTTTAGTTTTTCCCATGGTGTTTTATTTGGGGGGAAATGACATACTGATAATTCTGCCTCTTCAGCTGCACTCTACACTTTGTATCAGGGACTCCTAGCAAAGAATTCCACTGACATAGTTTAACTGAAGAAATTTTATTTTAATTTAATTAAAAAAATTTTTTAAATATATTTTATTGATTTCAGAGAGGAAGAGAGAGGGAGAGAGAGATAGAAACATCAATGATGAGGGAGAATCATTGATCGGCTGCCTCCTGCACGCCGCCTACTGGGGATCAAACCACAACGTCGGCATGTGCCCTGGAATCAAACCTGGGACTCTTCAGTCTGCAGGCTGACACTCTATCCATTGAACCAAACTAGCTAGGACAACTGAAGAAATTTTAATGCAGAATGATTGAGGGGGAATTGAGGTACTCAAGCACTAGCAAATACAGGAGGCCATTGGCATACCTAGGCTTAGAGGAGCAAGGGGGAAATAGTGTTACTGAATTCCAGTTGGCTGAAGCCATGAAAGGTGAGCTGCCAGGCAGGGGCTGTAGTTGGGAAGAGAAGTGATCATAACCGGCCATCAGAGATGAAGCAAGGGGGGAGCAACCTCTTTTTAACCAACCTCTCTCCTGCCATTTCCAGTCTTCCACAAGTGCTCCCATTGTGTAAGAGTAATGGACACCAGAAGGAGTTGGAGTTGTGCTCCTGGGAAAGAGGAGGGCAGAAAAGGGACAAGGTGGATCTGAGCATGTCGAAGTAGCAAATGGAGAATAACCAGTATGATATCTTGTTCATCATTGGAACTCCAATGGATAGTGCAGTGCCCAGTGCTGAGGAGAAAGTTAACAAATATGGAACAGAACCGGAAGAGATAGTGGAGCTCGTGGGTTCAGTTGTCTGATTTTGGAGCTGAGGAATCTGGAATTGAGAAATACGGAGGTGACTTACTCAAGGCCATGCAAGAAGCTAGTGGCTAAAGGAGGATCACAGAGAAGGCATCTGGACTCCACAGCCAGTGCCCTCTCCCATCACCACTGGCTAGCAGTGAACATTGGTCTATCTTATCCCCTTCATCTTATATATAACTGTGCTTCTCGTTATAATAATCTCAGTCTTTTTAGTCCTTCTTGGATCCTTCTTCTTACTCTCAGGCCTGGAATAGTTTTCCTTTTCTTTTTCCTCTCAGTTCTGTGCATTACTGAGCCCCAGGATGCATCAGCAGATAGTGCACTCAGTCCTGGACTTACAAGTATGATGAGTAAGATCATCCCATGCTTTTTCCACAGCCATTCCTTTGTACTGGCCTTTTTCTATTCTTGGAATATAGTAATTCATCTCTGTGACCTCCTGGCCAACTTTTACCCAACATTCACAGCTCAACCCTCAGGCCACCTCTTCTGAGAAGTAACCCTGATTCCCTCTTGTCTAGCATTTGGCTCATTGCACCATGATTATCTGTGTGTATGTCTTGCTCCCTTACAGAAGAACACGCAAACTCTAGCATCATTCCTATCACACAGTAGGTTTTGATAAATGCTTGGTGGATGATAGAACAAAGGGTGGATGGCCCTAGCTCAGTGGTTTGGCTCAGTAGATAGAATGTCGACCTGGGACGTAGGTTTGATTTTGGTCAAGGGCACATACTTCTGTTGCAGACTCCTCCCTGGCCCAGGCCCTGGTCAGGGTGTGTGCAGGAGGCAACCAACCAATGTGTTTCTCTGACATCAATAATTCTCTCTGTCTTTCCCTTTCTCTTCCACTCTCTCTAAAATCAATGGGAAAATATCCTCAAGTGAGAATTAAAATAAGGGGGGGAGGGTGGATGAAAGAATGGATTCATTATGTGACTGCATTTAAGGCTGTTTTCTTCCCCTCTATTTTACCATGGTTATCTTCCAGCCACACTCAGAAAATCAACATATTTTATTCTAGAGGTGTTACTATAGTTGGTGGAACACCTATAACTGGCCAAAAGCTTATTTAGTCCTCATTCTATAGGTAAAGAAACTGAGCTTCAGAATAAAATGACTTACTGAACTGTGCTGAAATTTGACCCCAAAACTGCCTAACTCTAAGTGTATCAACTATGTTGCATTGTCTTGTATGTCTTACGCTCATAAGAATATATTCATGTGTTACTTGTAAAATGAAAATATTTAATTAAAATCTATATTGAGAACACTTCCTTCTTCAACTCACACTCACCTCTCCTGCCGTAAATATAACCCTGCCTTTCCCTTTATTTTTTATGGCAGCCAGACTTCACCGTGCTCCTTGTGCTATGTGACTTCCAAAGATTGAAGTAAATGTCATGTTTTCTGTTTTCTGAAATTACATTGGTACTTTATATCTGCATAGTGAACGGTTTCTATGATCATGTGACATGAAAAGAGACTGAAATCTCTGTTTTTGAAAGAGGGCCAAATTGAGCTTCGTGCAGTTAAGCAATCCACCCAAAGTCTCACAATGAATGATGGCACAACTTTGACCATAACTACGAAAAATAGGAAGTAGGCACAATTTGTTTCCTGACCTAGGTGTCTCAATATCAGATCTTTCCATGTCTTAAACATTGAATTATAATCTAGTGAAGCTGTAAGGTGTGGTTTTTTCCCCTAGAACAAACTGCATTGTTTAAGGGTCTCTTTAAGAGTGAAAAAACTTTAAAACTCAAGTGTTAACTGACAATAGTTGAGTGATAGTCAATCCCCAGTAATTTGGACAGCAACCAGCTGCTTATACTGAGAAGTGATAAAATCAGCTCACCTAGGAATATGGTCTAAGATTCCCATGTTATCTGATTTCCCAGTAACATCCGATGGGGTGTTGATGCCAGTTCCCACCCATGATTGTCAGCTTTTCTTTCCTTATCTACACAAGAGCTCTGAGGTGACTGCAAAAATAAAGCTAGGGCTGCCCATAGCCTAGCAAAGAGATCTGGCCTGACTTGAACTTGGAGAAGATGGAATCATGGTCCTGTAGGAGGAAACTGCAGTGCAGACAAAGTTTAATTTAAATTGTTTGATCCTGTGAGTGACTCATATTTCATACAGAAGACAAACCCAGAGATAAGCCATTTGATAAGAACTTGCTTTGATAGATCCCAAAACGGTAGTGGTTACATAATTCTAGGAAAGCAAAGGAAATATTCAGGGCTTCAAATGTGTGTGTCCACAGCAGTTCTCAACCTGTGGGTCGTGACCCCTTTGGCAGTCGAACGACCCTTTCACAGGGGTCGCCTAAGACCATTCTGCATATCAGATATTTACATTACGATTCATAACAGTAGCAACATTATAGTTATGAAGTAGCAACGAAAATAATTTTATGGTTGGGTCATGAGGAACTGTATTTAAAGGGCCAGAAGGTTGAGAAGCACTGCAATAGAGGAAGGGAGGGTGAGGAAGAAGGAGAGAGAGAAAGACCTGCTTTAGTTAACACCTTTTTGGTCTCTAATCGTTGTTGTTATTGTGATGGGTCTAGCAGCTGACCCCAGCCAACACATCAGCAGATGCTAAGCAGGTATGATGCATCCATGAGGGCTTCTGGCCGCATTCCTGGAGTCTAACACTTAGAAATGGTGGCTGCATGGGGAGGACTAGGAGCCTGAGTGCCCCGATGGCCTGGGGGTGGGAGCAGGGGAGGGTGTATATGCAGGTGTGGGACTTATGCTCCGTGTGTGTGTGTGTGTGTGTGTGTGTGTGTGTGTGTGTGTAAGTGCATGTGGGCACATGTGGACATTAAATGGTCTCCTGTATGAGTTCCATCCCTAGAATTGTCACAACTGCTGAGCTTATTTTTTTAATATCTCATCTGCACTTTAGATGATTGTTGAGTGCTAGAACATAATAAAAATTGGGGCATTGATGTTTCTCATCTACCCAACTTGGTTACTGCTTTAACTCCTTTAGGGTCTTGTCCTTAATTTATTTGCATTTTTCTTGTCATTGTTTCAGCATCTGGCAATTAACTGCAAGATTGGGAAATACTTCTATAGTAAATACTATAAGAAAGTAGTAACTTTAGTCTTAATTGGTATTTTTGTATTTCAGTACCGTCTCTCCATCATTGAACTTCAATGATATATCTACAGGCTCTGGCATGGTTACCACTAGATATTGGTACATGGACAGTGCAGAGTCCTGTGGGCTAGAAACCTATTTGTAACACTGCCCACACTTTGTATCTTCTCTGAGTCTCCAGATTCTTGGGGTAGAAATAGAACTTTCTGCTCCATAAAAAGAGGTTAAATGTCTCAGAGTGCTGCTTTTTGCTTTTCATTTGGTAGTTAGAGGTAGAGCTTAAGAACAAAAATCCATCGCCTCAACAAGAATATACCTTAAAAGTTTTTAGTCAATCTAATATACAATTTTATGCATGGAAACAAAAAATCGTAATGCATATTTATAATGTTAAAGTCATTACTTTTATAACACAAACACTTAAAACAATACATTACAAAACTCATGTTTCAGTTTGAAATACTGCTTTCTTTCACTCTTGTTTTCTTAAATAGTTTGCATTTCCATTATAACGAAACTTTTAGATACAAAATGTGGAGCTTTATCATAGGTCTTGTTTAACTCTCAGATTACAATGCAACAAAAAATTATTGAATGACTAATTTTGTGCAAGGCAGAAATTTGCCCCTTATGATTGGTGTTGTGCTGAAGACATGAGTGCTGTGCTTATAACCCATGTGCTGGTGCCTTGAGAGCCATCTTGCAGATAAGATGCTCTGACAGCAGGATAACAGTAGTAGAGAGCACCTGCTCAGGAGTAATAATTTGACAGGGTCTCAGTTTGGAAGGAAACCTGCATCAGATTATCCTAGATTGTTAGAAAGCAAAGTCTTTCAAAGAAAGGGTACCCATACCCATTCATTTATTTGTCCATTCACGATCCCTTTGTTTATTCAATAAATATTGAATGAACAACATAATGTAGAATGCACTTAGCAATAACAAAATAAATAAGATAGTCATTTTCTCCTGATCTCATGGAGTTTACATTCTAGTGGGAGAAACAGAATTAAACAAAGACCTAAATACTTAACTGTTACATTTCAGTTATAATTGTGTTGAAGGTGGAACAACTGGGTGCTTTGAGAAAATGTAATAGGGGACACCTAATTTGGATATTCTGAAAAAGTGATGTTTAGGAAGACATTTGATGGGTGAAAAGGAATTAGCTGGGTTAAGGTGGTAGGCTTGCAGTGGGGGGGCCAGGGAAGGTTGGGATTCAGGCAAGGACATGGCATGTGATAAGGTCCAAGGCAGACCAGTGTGTTCAGAGAAGTAAAGGAGAGACAAAGTAGAACTTGGGTGTGATGGAGAGTAAGTTGTGCTCAGGTTGAAGAGGGTGCTGGCTATGGTCATGAGTTTTAAGTTTATTTGGAGAACAGTGGGAAGGGTTTTAGCAGGAGCACAACACAATCAGATATGTGTTTCAAAAAGAGGGTCTGGCTGCTGGTGGGGAGTGGGTGGAAAGGTGGTGAGGAATTCAGGGGGAGCAGGAACAAGGCCATTTCACAAGTGTAAACTGGTGATGATGGTGGTGGTTTCTGTGTAATTTAATGCTTTCTGTGTCTATCGTATTTGGGCTGCTTGATCAGGTTTAAGTTAAGATGCAACAAGTTAAGGTGCTAAGGTGAGAACATTAACGTTTTGGCACCCAATTCTCTGAACCAACTATATATCTCTCATTTTGTGTTGTAGTTCAGTGGTTCTCAACCTCCTGGCCCTTTAAATACAGTTCCTCACGTTGTGACCCAACCATAAAATTATTTTCATTGCTACTTCATAACTGTAATGTTTCTCTTGTATTTGATATGGAGATGGTCGTAGGCGACCCCTGTGAAAGGGTCATTCGACTGCCAAAGGGGTCGCGACCCACAGGTTGAGAACCGCTGCTTTAGAGGCAGATGCCATCTAATAGTGAGCAAGTGTTTTCATTAATTGCTCATTATGTTACATCAGGCTTCTTACCTTTTTTTTTTTAAACATATTTTATTGATTTTTTTTACAGAGAGGAAGGGAGAGAGATAGAGAGCCAGAAACATCAATGAGAGAGAAACATTGATCAGCTGCCTCCTGCACACTCCCTACTGGGAACGTGCCCGCAACCAAGGTACATGCCCTTGACCGGAATTGAACCCGGGACTCTTGAGTCCACAGGCTGACTCTCTATCCACTGAGCCAAATCTGTCATGGCAGGTTTCTTACCTTTTGATAGGCTGTAAGAAATGTAATGTAGTGGAAAGACCACAGCTTTGGAGGTAGGCACATCTTGACTGTGCTATGCGGAGCTCTGCAACCTCAAGCATATTCTTTAACCTCTCTGAGCCTGACTTCCCTTACCTGTGAAAAAGGGGATAATTATAATACTAGCTGTTTGGGATTCCTATGAGGACTAAATGTGATAGTATTTGTAAAGTGTCCCACACAGGGCCTACCACTACACATATTTGATACTGAGTTTCCTTCCCTATAGTAACTATGTGAAAACTAGCTCCTTGATGTCACCCAGGGGCCCCAGAGTCTTTCTGTGGTAATGGGATCATCACCACATCCTCATATTTTGCAGCTTATTTGTGGGAATTTCACTTATCTTTATTGTTCCTTCCTTCTGAGGACAGGGATAATCAAATTTTCAGAAGAAGAATGAGGCAAATACAAGTATAAGCTCTGAGAATATCTTACTATAATTTGTAGACTGTCAGCAACATAATACAACCAACATGGCATTTGGTCTCTGAAAAATGTGTGATTAAGATTAAGTGTTGCTCTTAAATAGTTAAGAAGATGGTGCAGCTTTGCCTCTTCTGGGAACTTCCAAACCAAGCGCAAGTAGCAGCCAAATGCAGACCACTCTCATGCCAAGTGACCTGGGCAGGGCACAGGCAGTGGCTGACCTTGCACCAGAGCCAATGCACCTGGTAGATAGTTTCAAAGCAGGCTGGTTTACAATCCAACCACCTCCACGACTAACATACTCAAGGAGTGGACTCAGTGGGCACCAAAGCCCCATTAAAGCAAGTCCTGTTCTATGGAACAGGTCCCTGCACAGTGGCTTCTCTGCTATAGTTGTAGCCAGATCTCACAACAAATTGACCTGGGAGTCAGTTCCTCCCAGTGATGTGTCAATAGCAATTAAAGCTCAGCTACAACAGGAAAGTGCACACAGCCCACACAAGGGCACACCTAGAGTGACCGGTTTGGGTGACTGGGGAGGCTGAACCACTGGGCCCTGTAGGACACCTACTACATAAGGCCACTCTACAAGTCTAGGAGACATAGTAGCTCTATCTAATATATAGAAAAAAAGACAGTGAAGCATCCCAAATGCAGAGAAAATGAAACAGGTCCCAAATAAAAGAAAAGGAGAAATCTTCAGAAAAATAACTAAATGCAATGGAGGCAAGCAAACTACCAGATGCAGAGTTCAAAGCAATAGTTATAAAGGTACTAGAAAAACTTAGTGAGTTTCAACAGCATAAAAAAGGACATGGAAATCATAAAAATGAATCAGTCAGAAATTAAAGATACACTAACTGAAATTAAGGATAATTTACAGGGAACCAACAGTAGAATAGATGAAGCAGAGAATCAAACTAGCTATTTAGAATATAAGGAAGCAGGAACTACCCAATCAGAACAGCAAGAAGAAAACAGAATTCAAAAATTGAGTATAATGTAAGGATCCTCTGGGTCAATTTTAAGCATACAAACATGAGTATCATGGGAGTACTGGAAGGAGATGAGAGAGCAAAAAATTGAAAACCTATTTGATAAATTAATTATGGAAAACTTTCCTAAACTGGTGAAGAAAATAGACATACAAGTCCAGGCAGCACAGAGTATCCCAAATAAGAAGAACCCAAAGAGGCCTACATCAAGACACATTATAATTAAAATACCAAAGGTTAAAAACAAAGAGAGAATCTTGAAAGCAGCAAGAGAAAAGCAGTTAGTTATTTACAAAGGAGCACCCATAACACTGTCTACTAGAAACTTTGCATGCCAGGAGGGATTGACATGAACTATTCAAAGTGATAAAAAACAAGGACCTACAACCAAGATTATTCCACCCAGCAAAGATATGATTTAGAATTGAAGATGAGATAAAGAGCTTCACAGACAAGGAAAAGCTAGGAGTTCATCACCACCAAACCCTTTCTTAAAGGGTCTTTTTTAAGAAAAAGAAAAAAGATAAAAATATGAATAATAAAATGACAATAAAGACATATTGTCAACAATTACTTTAATTGCAAATGTTCCAATCAAAAGTCATATGGTGACTTAATAGATAACAAATCAAGACCCTTACTTATGCTGTCTCCAAGAGACTTACTTCAGATCAAAAGACACACACAGACTGAAAGTAGAGGAATGCAGAAAGATATTTCATGAAAATGGAAAAAAAACAAAAAATCAGGGGTAGCAATACTTAGACAAAATAGACTTTAAAATAAAGGCTATAACAAAAGACAAGAACCTACAGGACTCAATTGTCTGATGCTTGTTCTCAGTATTTCTCTTTGGGAGAAATTTTAAGTTGAATAAAATAATTTGATGTAAGGATTTTCTTAGGATTTACAGAGCCTGGCTTGGGCCAGAACATACTCAATCTGATCTCCAAAGTTATCTTGTTTACAGCTATGGAGTGACTCTATCAATCTGATTCTCAGCTCAGGCTGCATTAGAAAACTCCTACTAAACGCATAGATTAAATGTGTTAAGGGGAACTGAGGTTTGCAAAGCTCATCATCTTTTTAACATTTCCTCTCTATCTTTACAATTATAAGGTCCCTTTATTTCCAGCAATCAGCAACATCAGTTTATAAAATGAACAATAGTGATGAAACAGTACTGCATGTCATAATATCAAATATTAACTAATGTCCATGACAGTGGACTCAAGAAGAGATAAAAAGTCTAAATGATCTTATTCACTAATAAAGAAATTGAACTAATTACTTAAAATCTTCCTACAAAGAAAACATTGTCTCCAATAATTTTGGAATAGTTCCAAAATTATTTAAGGAACTAGGGGTCTGGTACACAAAAATTTGTGCACTCAGGGGGATCCCTCAGCCTGGCCTGTGCCCTCTCACAGTCTGGGACCCCTCGGGGGATGTCCACGTCCTGGCATGCCTGGCCAGCCTGGGTGAGGGGCTGATGGCTGTTTGCAGGCTGGTCAAGCACCCAGTGGGAACCCTCACCCCATGGGGGTGTGGCCAGTCTGGGTGAGGGGCTGAGGGCAGTTTTCAGGCTGCCCACAGCCCATTCAGGTTTCAGGTGCCTACTGAGGTGCCTGGCCAGCCTGGGTGAGGGGCTGAGGGCCATTTTCAGGCTGCCCACAGTTCCCATTGGCCCAACATCCCAGCGAGGCTTGCTGGAATCAGGTTTCTGGGGTTTATTTATCTTCTATGATTGAAACTTTGTTACTTTGATCAGAGGCCTAGGAAGGCACGAAGCCTCCTGGGAGAGGCCAATGGGGGAAACAGAGGGACATATGTAATATTCAACAATAAAGAATTTAAAAAATTACACACAATTATACACAGAAATGTATTCATAGCAAAATAAAGAATAAATACTCATGACAAAAAAAAAAAAAAAGATTTGTAAGTTTCTAATGAATCAATGCTATATACTCTGCCTCCCAGATATGTTCATTTTTTTGTTGTCTATATGTGTCTGGCATATTTTGCTAAGCTAAATAAAAAATAGTTAAGAATAAAAAAAATTAACAACAAACAAAACCCACGCACCATCTCAGGGAAATAATAGGGTAGGTTTGTAATCTCGGGTAGGTTAGATACTTTCAGGGCACATGTGGTAATGAGTCTTTAAGGGCAGTCCTCCCTCTACAAATAGCAGCAGCAGGCAGCCCTCCCAGGCTTCACTGGCAGTTCCCAAGAGTAGAGTCACTCACTGAACTCATTGACAAAAAGGCAAATGCAAGGTCAGCTCTCCATTGAGAACAGGAGCACCCAGCAGGATATCCCTCCCTCCCTGTTTTCCCTTCATCTTTTAAGGACATGCCAAGGCTTGGAGTGTGGGAGCTTCAAAACACCCACCCACCCACCCAGCCATTCATTCATCACTTCTGATAGGACGACAGGAACTTCAAAGTCAGTCTCAAATTCCCAGATGGATTTAGAAAATAATAAAATTTTGACATTTCATGACCTTATTCTTTAAGGTCATGTTTTGGCATCAGAAGCCATACGGGCATCTTACAGGGTAGAAAGCATGGGAAACAAACTGCACAATAAACTGAACTTGACAACGTCCCTCATGCCGCCCCTCCTCTTTTCTTAACTTCTCCCCACGTTCCTTTAAGAAAAGAAACAGAGCTTTCTCTGTGGACTGTAAATCTGGAAGCAGCTTTGAATCCAATCAAGGGTAATTTTCCAAAAAGCCAAGTCACCATTAAACCTCTGCCCAGCCCTTCAGTTTGGTAGAGATATGGAAACCATGGTTATCTGCTGAGGAGAGGTCATGGGTCTCTAGGTAACTTCTGTCGTCATCACTTGAATTAACACTGACCTTGAATGTGAAACTGATGAATATGTGCAAAGCTGTATTTTAAAATTTATTTAGCCTTGTTCTCAACAGGGGATTGGGGAATTGAGAGTTAGGTCTCTAGGGTACCGGTAGGGAGGGTATTTAATGGGTTGAGTGGTGGTTCAATAGGTTAGAGGATACATATTTGAAGAATAGTATTATTTTCTAAACTTATATTTCTGGGACATGTCCACCCTTGTCAGGATCCATTGTCTTTTGACTCAGGGTTTGGACTCAGAATATAGGATGTCCCCGAAACCCACGGTTTTCTTAAAGCATCACAGCAACCTTGGAAGGGGAATGTTTCAACTTTCGTTTTACGTAGATGACATGGAGGGCAGTTAACATTTGTTAGATGTTTGCTGTATGCTTGGCACTATGCTAGCAACTTTATGTGATTTCTTTATTTAATAAAAAGTAATGTGGTGGCAACATGTAGCAGTAAGATGTCCCTTCAGCCTGGATTTAAGCCTGGATTTAAGTGTGAAATACAGGATGCCTGATCTGCTCACACCCTCACACCTTTCCCTTTCTCCACCTCATTCCCTCAGGCA
>PVJC01001611.1:25155-90902 GCA_004026665.1 Murina feae | reverse complement strand
AACTATATGAATGACTCCCACCAGGGCAGCTGGTGGCCCCAGTCATTGCCTGTATAGTGTGGCCCCTTTGCTCTAAGTCAGCCCTTTGTAGATTCTTTACCCTCTCAGTGTCTCTGGGTCTTCTCAAGGGAGCTCGTGGGCACTTTGAAGCATTTACATATTCTGCGTGGGTATAAGCCGAATGTTCATTTCTAGGGCAGGGAAAGGGGGGATGTTGAGACTTTACGTTCCTCTTCAGTCTTCCTGTCATATTTTTTAAAATATATATAATTTCAGAGAGGGAGAGAGAGAGATAGAAACCTCAGTGATGAGAGAGAATCATCAATTGGCTACCTCCTGCATGCACCCCACTGAGAATCAATCCTGCAACCCCAGCATGTGACCTGACAGGGAATCGAACCGTGACCCCTTGGTTCATAGGTTGAATGCTCAACCACTGAGCCACACCAGCTGGGCTCCTCTGTCACATTTTACTTTCCACAGTCTTCAGGCTAAAAAAAGGCAGACTTCAGACTATTTCCTGAAGTTCATATATTCTTTGTACCCTCAGACAATAAGCCTTAAGGCCTGGCCATCACAGACAAAAGAGGCCATTTGTCTATAGTCCTGCAGAAGAGCTCTGTTATCCAGTCTACAGGCTGTTGTTCTATGATATTTCAAGGGGGTAGATAAAAGAAATTAAATTATCCTTTTGTCCCTTACAGAGTTTGGCTTTCAAGCCTTTCGTCTTGCTACTGACTCTAAAAAGACTATGTCAGAAGCTGAGTATTGACTTTCTCTTTTCCATTTCATACCTGCTGAAACAACAATAACTCTTCCAGAGACAGACAGGTGCCTTGAGCTGTCTAAGGAAAAGTTAAAGACACAGAAAATACAGAGGGGAAAAAAATATTCTATCTGATAAAAGAGTAATATGCAAATTAACCACCACACCCCACTCTGTCACTCCGTTAGAAAGATGGCTGCAGCCACGAAGCTGGAGTGAGCAGGAGGCTTGTGTTGCCCCCAGCGATGGAGGAAGCCAAGCTTCCTGCCTGCCCTGGCCAGCCCTGAGCTCTGCTCAAGGCTACAAACTTTCAATTAAAGAAGTTAAATAAATACCTGCTTCCAGCCCGGGGGCGTGGCCAGCCTGCAAACAGCCATCTCGCCCTCACCCAGGCTGGCCAGGCACCCCAGTGGGACCTCCCACCCTGGTCTGGGACATCCTTCAGGGAAAACCAGTCAGCCCCCATCCATGCACCAGGCCTCTATCCTATATAATAAAAGGGTAATATGCAAATTGACCCTAACAACAGAATGACCGGTAATGACTGGGTCACTATGACACACACTGGCCACCAGGGAGCAGACACTCAATGCAGGAACTTCCCCCTGGTGGTCAGTGCGCTCCCACAGGAGGAGCTCTGCTCAGCCACAAGCCAGGCTGCCAGCTGCCAGCACAGCAGTGGTGGCAGGAGATTCTCCCACCTCCTCAGCAGCACTAAGGATGTCTGACTGCAGCTTAGGCCTGCTCCCTGCTGTCAAGTGGACATCTCCTGAGGGCTCCCAGGCTGCCAGAGGGATGTCTGACTACCAGCTTAGGCCTGATCTCCCAGAGGGTTCCAGACTGTGAGAGGGCACAGGCAGGGCTGAGGGACGCCCCCCCCCCGAATGCACAGATTTTTGTGCACTGGGCCTCTAGTTATTTATATAAATCATAATGATTTTTGGAGTTCCTTTTTGAAATTTAAAACCAATGCTTCCCAACTCTTTTCCCCATCCTTTGACTTATTGGACTACACAATAGGTCTTTTGTGCTAGAAACTTGGTGAACTCAGGCTTTCTCCAGGATGTAAAAAGAATATTTTGAGAGGCAACTATTGCAAAACTAAGACCAGGATCAGAGATTACCAAGAGGGGAGCTGTAAACTTTGGCCTCATCGTGATATAAAGATTCCTTACAGGAATGAAAGAGAAGAAGAAGAAGAAAGAGGGGGAGAAGGCCGAAGAAAAGTTCTTTTTTAAAAGTTTAAAATACTTTTGTAACAAAGAATTTTCTAGGCACTCTACTGTACCATATCTTCATCAATCCTCCTAACAATTCCTACATGGAAGCTACTGTTTCCCCATTTCACAGATGTGAAATTGAGGGTTAACAAAGTTGTGAGCCATGTTTCAAGACTGCACCATTAGTGAGCATACGTTCTACTGACAGTCTTCATGAGATGGACATAGTGATGAGGGGCAGGGGAGCTGGAGTGACACTCCTCCTCAAAGCCTAGAGACAAGAAGAGGCCACCAGGCTGAGAAGCTGGTGACAGAACCCCAGGATGCTGGCTGTTAGGGTGTCACCTTTGTCCTCTCTCTGACATGTTGGAGAAAATTAGCTAAAGGCAGAGGGATGAACAGAGTGGCTTCTGGAAAGAGGCCCTCAGTATCTACGTGATTCTATGACAGGAAAGAGAACCCCCAAGTAGGACCCAAAAGGTGTAATAAGAATTCGGGCCATGGCCCTAATCGGTTTGGCTCAGTGGATACAGCATCAGCCTGCGGACTCAAAGGTCCCAGGTTCAATTCCAGTCAAGGGCATGTACCTTGATTGTGGGCATATCCCCAGTAGGGGGCATGCAGGAGGCAGCTGATCGATGTTTCTCTCATTGATTTTTCTGACTCTGTCCCTCTCCCTTCCTCTCTGTCAAAAAATCAATAAAATATATTTAAAAAAAAAGAATTCAGGCCATGTTCCAATCTTCTTCCTTTGGGATGGAACAGGGGTTTTCATTCCCCAGCCTTTGAAAAGCTTCTATCTCTCCCTCTTCAAAATGTATTAGAGGTCTACCCCTGGCATACACCTGCCTTCTCAGGATCAAGGAGCATGAGGTGGAGACAGGATGGATTGGGACACAAGTCCAATTTAGTGTGTGTCCCAGTTCAGTCCCTATTGAGCCCAAATCCTCATCTCCCCCTCATAGTGGTTCTCGGCACAGACAGGGAAGAATTGATGGGCCCCCAGAACCCATTAGATTGGCACCCCCTCTGAAGATGATCTCCTAAGCAAATAACCCCTTCTAAACTGGGGATGTAGGGCTTTGAAACTAGAAAATGCCAGGTCTGAAAGAGAAGAAAGAACAAGTCCAGCAACACACAGAGCTCTGTGTATTCAGAGAGAAGTTGGCAGGGTTGTGCTCGGGCAGAGAAACTCCGAGTGGTACAAAGGGACGTGCCCAGAGTGAAGAAATCATGCTAATTGTCTGCACCGAAGCTGGAGAACGCCACCCAAAATGAAGAGAGAAAGGGGAGCCCTATCCAGAGCCTTCAGTGCCCTGCGCCTCACTCCTTTTGTCTACCTTCTTCTGATCCAGACAGGTAGGAGACCAGAGGGTAGGAAAGGGTTTGGAGAAGGGACGGGGGCTTTCAAAGGTGAGGGAGGGGAGAGTGGAGGGCGAGAATGTCTTTGGGGTGGGAGGAGGGGAGAGAGCTCAGCTGCGTGGGAAGCATCTCAGTGAATTCAGGCATTAGTGTTGAATGTATTTCTTCATTCTGCACGGCCCTGCCCCCCTCCCCCAGAAGGCTGCATGACTTTGGAGCTCCCACGGCATTCAGGACATTAGTTGAAGGGCAATGAGCCATTTTTATAGGATGACTTGTTGGTATGGGCCAGTTCGGCATTCTTTGCAAGGATTATGGTGAGGCTTGGAGGGGTGGGGGAATCTTGGTTTTGTGCTTCCCCAACCTCCTGTCCCCACTTCTCTGAGTGTAAAACAGCAAGAGATATAAGAAGCTTTGGCGATAACAAGTCTCCTGATTTTGGAGAGTAACACTCAACTAACTACCCATAACTCACCCTACACCATAGACACCTATCTCCTGTTCCATCCCTACCAACTATTTGGAGAATTGCTCCTATTTTAAGTATATTTGTTTATGTCCCCACACACTGTTCCAGAAAGCTTAGGAATTCACAATGTAGTTGGGCAAACAGATGCAGAGATCATTTTAGTAAGACACAGGAACTATTTTGAGTCAGATACGCAGAGGATGTCGGAGCAGAGAGACGTCACCTACCCCACCAGGAAACGGATGCTGGTGGTGCATGGTGGGGTTGGGGGAATATCAGGGGAGGTCACCTGGGAATGTCTGCACTAACTTTTAAAGGATCAGAAAACATAGGTAGGTGTGGGAGTGGGCATTAGAGTTGGGGAAATGGGCAAAGGTCGACAGCTTGAAATGGCATCCAGTGTTTAGGAGCAGCCCAGCTGTTCTCCACTGCTGGAGAGGAAAGTGTGAATAAGTTAGGCAAGAGCCTTGTGAACTACACTAAATAAACCACAATAGTCTGTAAACAGTGGAGTGAGAAGAGCATTGAAAGGTTCTAATCTGGGGGCTGGAAGGGCCAGACGTGTGTTGGGATAGCTCACTCTGCAGTGAGGCATTGAAGGGGAACTGGAGGCAAACACATAGGAAAGGGCACCTGTATTCACTTCCTAGGGCTGCCATAGCAAAGAACCACAAACCGGGGAGCCTAGAAAACAGAAATTTATCGTCTCACAGTTTTGGAGGCTAATAGTTTGAGATCAACGTGTCGGCAAAACTCAGCTGATGGAGATAGAAAAATATCTGTTCTAGGCCTCTCTGCTTCTAGTAATTCCTTGACTTACAGCAGCATAATTTCAGTATTTACATGATATTCTCCCTGTCTTGCTGTTTTACACTCAGAGAAGTGGGAGCAGGAGGTTGGGGAAGCACAAAACCAAGTGCATATGAAATATACAAATTTCCCCTTTTCATAAGGACGAGAGTCATATTGGATTAGAGGCTCATCTTCCTCTTAGCTTACTACCTCCACAATGACCCCATTGCCAAAGAAGGTTACATTCTGAGGCACTGGGATTAGGACTTCAACATATGAATTTTAGGGGACACAACTCAGCCCATAAAAGGCTACTCCAGTAGTTCATGAGAGAAATAGCATGGGCTGGAATTAGAATAAAGACAGAGGGAATGAGGAACGTTGCGATAATATTTTGGAGGGAAAGTCAGGACTTAGTGATTGATAAGAAGTGGGAGGATCCAGAGAGGGAGGCATGGGTTCTGTGTGAAACCTTAAACAAAAATTGTGGGGATATGATCATTACTATTGTCCATGTTAAGGTTGAAATACCTATGACAAACGTGTGGGGAAATGTTGAATAGCCTGAACCTGGGGGGCAGGGAGGTCAGGGCTGATGGAGGTATTTGGAAGCTGTCAGCCCATAGGAAAGATTTAAAACAAAGAATGGATAATGGCACCTAGGATGAGAAAATAGGCTGAAAATGGAACATTGAGTAACCCCAAGATTTGTAGAGGAAAAAATCCCACTGAGGAGACCAGGAAGGAACAGGGACAGAGGGAGAACTAGAAGACTGTGTGTGCAGAAAGTCAAGGGAGTGGAGTGTTTTCTAGTTGAACCAACATCAAATGCATCAAAGAGGTCCAGTACAATAAGTACCTAAAAGAGTCGGTAGATATGGCATTTAAGAGGTTACTATTGGCCTTACTGAGAAGAGTCTCAGTGGAAATGACAATGACTTGAGGAAATAATGAGAGCTGTAGATTGGGTAATTGGGAATACGAAGTGCATATGAAATATACAAATCAGAGATGTCCCTAACTCCTTCGAGCCATCATATGATAAGGAAAAAAAATTACAGAAATATATTGTTAGTCAATGTGACTGGACAAAAACAAAAGGTGGCAAAGGGTGTAAAGTGTGGGAGAATTAACAAATATAACAAAAAATTCTAAATATAAACTATGCTAATAAGATATCAGTTATGACCTATGATGGTAAGAAATCAGTGCAGGGTCAGAACATTGTACTGCTGCGCTCTGAGAGCAATAAAGAGCTGACATTCTATAAGAAATTTCTGCCATCTTCAATAGATCAGTTGGGAAAATGCCAACTTCTTTGACAAATAAATTCCAAAATTTAAGTTACTGGTGTTAATCATGTAGTGGTATGATGAAGTTCCAGCTAAGCCTGAGGATGAAGAAGGACTCTGCTCCATGAAGTTTTCAGGGACAAAGATGATGGAGCTCTGTCAAACACATTGACATGTGTTTCCAATGGTCACCCTGAGATTTATCTCCATTTTTTCTAGGTAGAAAAAATTTAAATGGGTGTGGGGAGGTCCTAAACCAGCCTATACAGCAGCGGTTCTCAACCCGTGGGTCACGACCCGTTTGGGGATCCAACGACCCTTTCACAGGGGTCACCTAAATACATCCTGCATATCAGATATTTACATTATGATTCATAACAGTAGCAAAATTACAGTGATGAAGTAGCAACGAAAATAATTTTATGGTTGGGGGTCACCACAACATGAGGAACTGTATTAAAGGGTCGCAGCATTAGGAAGGTTGAGAACCACTGCTATAGAGGGTACCTATCACTTTCACTAGTTTATTGGCTAGAACTCAGTCACCTAGCCAAACCTAACATCAAGGGAGGCTGGAAAATATAGGTTTTAAGGTTGGCACTAAAAGGGGAGCTTGGAGCATGTCACCCAAGCTCCCAAAGATGTACCTTAATCCCTCGTGCTTATGGCAGCAACTACCAAGCCAGGCTTAGATAAGTAACACTCAGTATTTAATGCTCTATCCCTTATATGGATTAACAAAACTTTCCTAAATTCATCACAGCCCAACTCATGGAACATGCAAGTATCGTAGAGGCCCGGACAGTATTTTACAGACATAAACACAGCATGCCACAAATTTAGATAATCTGATTTGCAAGGTTTTACTCTTCAGGCTCTTACAACTATTCCACCCTCTAAGGACCCAAGACGAAGAAGTTCCTTGCCTGGGTTCCATCCTTTTAGCCCTAAAATCCCCTTCATATGGTAATTGGAAACTTTTGCAAAACAAAATTAGCACCTAAAAACGAGTAGAAGGTGGTGTCTTTAAAGGAAGAGGTTGCTAAGGGAATCCAAGGTGATTGGCAGACACATTCTTGTGCTTTACAGCTTGACATTGCTTGGTGTCACAGGAGGTCAAAATCCTACTTGACAAGGCCCCCTACCTGACCCACTGTGGCACTGTTTAAGTTGGTCAGTCAGTTTCCTTTTGTTCAGCCTCGGGTGGGAACAGACACTTCCTACATAATGATGCCTCAGAGACTAGAGGACAGTAATTAAGTTAATCACTTCTCAAGGTTGAATAGTCCTAGTCCCTCTTATTTCTACTGTGGATCACAATTGTTAGCCACTTCCTCATTTCTGTGTCCTGCTTTGGCTCCTGCCCCAGTTCTCTATGTCCCTTGAAACTTGTGGAACCTCGAGCTTAATACAGACTCCAGTTTTGGCAAGAATTTTGGGAAACAGTGTTTGCTTGGCAAAATGCTCTCTTTGTCAGCTTCTGAGAAAGACTGCTCCATTCACTTCTGAACACCCATACATACTCCTGTGAGTCACGGTGGGAGGAAGGCTCCCACTAGAGGAGGGTAAGGCCTAGGGCAATCCATATGCTATGGCTTCTCAGTGTTTTCATCCTGAGGAACCAGGTTTAACTGGCAGAAAGAGCAGGTGGAGCCCAACCTTACAAGTCCTTCTGATCCCAAACTTTTTGTTTTACTCATCCTGAATCCCTCTTCTAAAGGGAATACAAATTGGGCTGGAGTTTGGGTGAATTTTCAAAATCATCTACTCCATTGCAAGGCTGTTTTGCACTGGGTAGGCCTAGTAAGATGCTACGGGCAAGGATAGAAGAAGCTCTTGGTCTAACTGGAAGGTGGCCCAGTTGTTTTTAGACCCCCAAACTTCCCCTTTAGTGCACCATCATGTGACATTCCTCTTTCTTTGTGAATCTATGTCCCCATGATTTCTCCATCATCCAACCCCACCTCACTCCCCCAATTTTCAATCAAGAAAACCTGACATATTCACCCTAAGGTCTAATGACTTATAAGCTACAGAGGATAAAAGATGTTTGTCTGTTTTGCTCAATGATATATCCCAAAGATACAGAACAGTGGCTGGCACACAGTAAGTGCTCAATAAATATTTCTATAAATGGTGTGGGTGAGCTGGACTCTTCCAGAGGAAAACTACCAGAGGCAGAGGGCCAGATGGAAGAAGAGTTCAGGGCAATGGGATGAGTGTGAGGGATGATGGAGGAGCAGAGGGGGCCAGAGCTACAGAGGGAGAAGAGAAGGCACCAGGGAGTAAGAAGCAAGGACACTTGTGAAGGACCCAGAATGAATGGGGAAACCTTAAGAGATCAGAGGAATTAAAGGTGGGAGTGAGGTAAGGAGCCAAGGGTGAGATGCCACCCTCTCCCCATGGGCCTCTGTTCCTAGGGTCCCTGCAGGGGGTGAACATCACCAGCCAGGTCCGCCTGATCCATGGCACAGTGGGGAAGTCCGCACTGCTCTCCGTGCAGTACAGCAGCACCAGCAGCGACAAGCCCGTGGTGAAGTGGCAGCTGAAGCGGGACAAGCCGGTGACCGTGGTACAGTCCATTGGCACAGAGGTCATTGGCAACCTGCGAGCTGACTATCGAGACCGCATCCGCCTCTTTGAAAATGGCTCCTTGCTTCTCAGCGACCTGCAGCTCACCGATGAGGGCACCTATGAGGTTGAGATCTCCATCACGGATGACACCTTCACGGGAGAGAAGACCATCAACCTCACTGTGGATGGTAAAGCACTCTGGCAGGGAAGGAGGTGGGCTGGGCCTAAGCCTGGGGCAGGGCCTGCTAGACCCTGGAACACCAACACTAAAGCCACTTAGGAGTTGAGAGGAAGCCAGTTGGGCATTAGCAGTTAGCAGACAGGCTGCAGCAAACAGGTAAAGAGTGCTTACTCTAGTCCAGAAACTATTTTAAGTGCTTTGCCTATATTGACTCTGTTAATGAATGCTCACAATAATCTAGAGATAGAAAATATCATTATCCCCATTTGCAGAAGAGGAAATTGAGGCACAAAAAGGTTGAGTAACTTGCCTACGTCTTGCAGCTAGTAAGTGATTGAGCCAATATTTGAACCCCGATGGTTGGACTTAGTCTCAGTCGTTCTACACTGGGTCAGTTTAAGACATCTTAGGAAGGTATTTGGGAAAAAGGGGAGGGAAGGTCCATTAGGGTGGGGACCATGGCTGCCTTGTTCGGTATTGTACCTCCTGTGCTTAGTAGGTACTCGGCAAATAGCTGGTAAATAAATGAGTGAATGGGGACATCTGTGATACTTTCCACAATAAAGATAAATTAAAAATAAATTAACAAATGAGTGAATGAATGAATAAGTGAATGGATGGATGGATGAGGGTCAAGAACTTGACTAATGATCTCTGAAGGGCCTCTCTGACCACAAACGAAGTAGTGCTGTGTTGAAGGTAGAGAGTTAGGAAGGTGGGAGGAGCTTCTTGGCCCCTGGCTCACAGCCTCCCCTCCCCGGGCTCAGTGCCCATTTCAAGGCCACAGGTGTTAGTGGCTTCGACCACAGTGCTGGAGCTTAGTGAAGCCTTCACCCTGAACTGCTCCCATGAGAACGGCACCAAGCCCAGCTACACCTGGCTGAAGGATGGCAAGCCCCTCCTCAATGACTCTCGAATGCTCCTGTCCTCCGACCAGAAGGTGCTCACCATCACCCGTGTGCTCATGGAGGACGACGACCTGTACAGCTGTGTGGTGGAGAACCCCATCAGCCAGGGCCGCAGCCTGCCCATCAAAATCACCGTGTACAGTGAGTCTCCCTGCCTGCCCCCCCTAATCCGTGAGGGGCTACAGACATCCCCGACAGAGGGAGAGAGAGGCAGAGATGGGCCACTCTCCATGGAGAACAGCAACAGGTGGGAAGTGGGCCCTGGGCAAGCTCCACCAGGAGCCAGCCATGCTGCCTAGGGATCCTTTTCTCTTCCACCCACTGCAGGAAGCTCTCCTCACCACGTGGAAGTCTCCCTCACTTCTCTGCCTCCCTCTCTCCCTAGAAAGAAGCTCCCTCTACATCATCTTGTCCACAGGAGGCATCTTCCTCCTTGTGACCTTGGTGACAGTCTGTGCCTGCTGGAAACCGTCCAAAAAGTCTAGGTAACTCCTCACGTTCTACACCCTGAGCATCCTAATCCTTCAAGCTCTCTTCTAAGTCTCTCTAAATGCCTTTCCTCCCAGGGCCCTGCACTTCTTCCCGGGAGATCCATCTCACCACTGTGAATACAGTGTATGGAACCACCTCCTGCGCTCACAACCCCTCTCCTGCTTACCCCATGACCCACACTGCTAATAATGGTTTCACTTGCAGGCACCTTTCGTGGGCTAGGCACTGTAGTTGTGGTTAGTGCCCTATCTTTTAAGTATCGCCCTGGCCAACTTGGCTCAATGGATAGAGCATCGGCCTGCGGACTGAAAGATCCCAGGTTCGATTCTGGTCAAGGGCATGTACCTTGGTTGTGGGCACATCCCCAGTAGGAGGTGTGCAGGAGGCAGCTGATCGATGTTTCTCTCTCATCAGTGTTTCTAGCTCTCTGTCCCTCTCCCTTCCCCTCTGTAAGAAATCAATAAAATATATATTTTTTAAAAGTATCATTACCTGCAGTTTACAGATAAAGACTCTGAGACTCCAATTGTCCATAGTCACCATGCTAGCGACAAACTTAGATTTGACTCATTCCAGCCCATCCTCCTGTTATGAGCCCCTTTTTACAGCCATCAGCTTGCCCTTGTCCCCACTCCCAGACCTCCTCCTGCTCACACCCAGCAACTCTGCTCATGGGGCGCTGGGTTGATTTGCAGAAAGAAGAAGAAACTGGAAAAGCAAAACTCCCTGGAATATATGGATCAGAATGATGACAGCCTGAAGCCAGAAGGTGAGCTCCCAGCGGCCCACTCACCCAACCCATCCTCACTCAGATCAGTGGGCTTCTGGGAAAAGGCAGAACTGGGCCACAAGGAAGCCGGCTCTGCGGGGCCCCTTCCTCCACCAACTGCACGAAGACTGCAGAGCAGGGAGAGGAGCAGCCAAGGTAGGACCCCGCGTGTTGCTGATCCTTTGGTGGAGGTTGTGGCGGGACCTTGACTGGCCACTTGGGGAGCAGGACTGTAGGTGCTGGCTGGTGGGGAGTGTTCTGGATCTGGGCCAGCCACCCCATTCTTTGCCCCGTGCAGCAGACACCCTCCCCCGAAGTGGAGAGCAGGAGCGGAAGAACCCCATGGCGCTCTATGTGCTGAAGGACAAGGTGAGCAGCTATGGACCGGGTGCCTCACAAACACCAGTGAGCCCCGACCACGCCCTGGGGCTAGATCTATACATCCCTTTATGGTAGGCAGAATGCCCTGAGAAATAGGCGTCGTCCCCCCTTTACAGGTTAGGAAAATAAGGCCAATGAAGGTGAAGGGACTTGCCTAGGATCAACCACGGAAATAAGGGGCAGGTCTAGGCCTATTCATCTAGCATCAGCTCTGGTCATTTCCCCTCTGTTCCACTATCGCTGCCCCAGGCCATCCTAGACAGGTGGGAATAGGTCACTAGGGAACAAAGCACTCGTAAATGCATTTCACCATTTGCTGAGCACCTATTATCTGCCGAGCACCATGCTAAGTATCTTGTATTGGGGGGTTCGGGGGTCGGGGGGTCAGGGAACCAGACCTCTGTCCGCCGTTTCCAAGAGGTGGAAGTGTGGAGGGAACTGTGTCCTTCACTTAGGTTTGCCCAGCGCCCCTTGTACACTAGTCGCGCCCCTAAACCGGGCCGCTGTCCGCTGACCCTGGCGCGTGTCCTTGCAGGACGCCCAGGAGCCCGAGGAGGAGCCTGCTCCGGAGCCCCGCGCAACGGAGCCCGGCCCGCCCGGCCCGCCCGGCTACTCGGTGTCGCCGGCAGTTCCCGGCCGCTCGCCGGGGCTGCCCGTGCGCTCGGCCCGCCGGTACCCGCGCTCGCCTGCGCCCTCCCCCGCTCCCGGTCGGACGCACACGTCTCCGTCCCGGGCCCCCGGCTCGCCTGGGCGCTCGAGCTTACTGCGGACTGCGGGCGCGCGCTTGATCCGCGAGCCGGAGGAGGCCGCCCCGGTGGGGATCAGCGCCTGAGCCGCCCGGGACCCGCCTTCCCTCCGGAAAGCCCGCGCGCGCTGCGGCCGGGGAGGCGGGGAAGCCCCGGAGGCCAGGAAGCGGGGCGAAGGGAGGTCCCTGCAGGAGCGCACGGCGCACGGGACTCGCCTGAGGACGTGGATGAGCTTGAGCGGATGGAGGAGGCAGCGGGGAGCCGGAGATGTAGGGGTGAAACCGGGTCGCGTTTGCTTCTGGTTCTCTGGCAGTGTTCTCGGTGGATAAGGGCTGTGCCCCCTTAGGCTTAGATAGATTATTACATTTCCGGCCCAGTCCTCCAAGGGTCTTATGGAAACTAACATCAGTAACCTAACCCGCGACTCTCCCGCGCCCTTGCTGGGAGCGCTCAAGCTGCCCACCCGCCTCCCTTCCCGCTGAAGGAGCGCCTGGTTCCTGGCGCTTTGAGGCCTTTTGCTCAAAATGCACAACTGTCTAAAGGAAGGGAGGTCGGATGCGGGTGACTGTGTACAGGGCACTGTTCTGAACATCGGAAATCATTGTGGAGACAGCGCCTCTGGGCACCTGGTACCTGGGTACCTACCAGTTGATGCGGGAGGAGCTCAAGCGCATTCTTTTGCCCACTGACAGGAGCCCTAGCGAGAACAAAGGATTCAAGCCCCGCTCTTGGTCAGAGAGGCATGGGAAGCGTTCTTTCTGTCTCTATTCCAAGAGAGGGATTCTCGCTCACTGCCCAGCCCAGAAAGCTAGATCAGGTGAAGAACTGTTTTTAACCCTCACACTGTGCCTTCTGCCTGGCTTCCTTACACAACAAGCCTTTCAAACAATCATAATCTCCCCGCCTCGCCCCAAAGGCTGTGGGCTCCCTCCAGCTGTGAGAGAATAAAGTTTGACTTTCCAGAGAAAGGAAGTTGGGGGAGGAGGCTCATTGCTCCCAGCCTCTACCTGCACTGCTCCCAGATCCTCGGATCCCAAGAGACTGGAGAAGAGCAGACTCCCTAACCCCACAGAATACAGGGAGGCAGGGCCACTGTATAGCCAGGCCAGGCCCATGCCCCAGCCTATGGACCAGTTTGCAGGAGAGACAATAGTCTACTGTGTGAGGAGAGAGGGCAACTGAAAAGCCGCAAGAGGAGACCTTCTGTGTCTTCTGAGCTCTGTTTTCCGATGCCTCTATGGGTCCTTGCATCCCAGGCCCCTCTGCAACCTCCAGTTCTGACTCTCCACCATCCCACAGAGCAGTACCTAACGCCCCTGTCTCCACCTTTCACACTGGAGCAAGTTTTGTCCCAGTCTCAAGGGTAAAAACATCTCTAGTTGGCCCCTCCCCCTCTGCCTGCCAGCGTGCCTGTGGCTCATTTGAGCCTGCATGCTTTTGCAGCTCCCCTTAGTCGTCCAGAACTGCTCCCCTAACCTTCCCAGGTGCCTCATCCAGAGATAATACGTAGGTGCAGGGTAAGTTGCTCAGGCAGGTGTGAGATGCAGGACTCAGAGAAGGGGAAGATGCTGGTCAGCCTGGAGAGGCAGGGGTGAAGATCAGGTTGGGCTGAGATGAAAGTCTGCTGTCTTCCTTACCCTGATGCTGAATCCCTGAGGGCCCAGGCCCAGCTTCCCAGGCTGAAGCCAAATTTACCGAGTGGGGTTGGGGAGGTTGGGGGAGTGAGGAAGTAGATTTTGTTTCTATTGTGTTTTGTTTGGATCTTCGTCTTTGTATTACTAGCATCTAGCAGAGTGCCTAGCACATACTGGATGCTCAATAAACTTTTGATGAAATGAAATGACAACTTTCTTCCAGTTAAGCAAGGAGAACAAAACAGACTTAAAAACATTTCCCTTTTTTCTTCTCATCTTCCTTCACCATCCTTCATGCTCTTTGAAAACCTCAAATTGTCCATTCCAAAATCATTCACCCACATTCAGGTATTGTTTCATTGGTTCATAAACATTTGTTACTCTACCATGGAAAACACTGATAGACGCTGAGGAAACAGCAATGTCAGAGTTGCCAAAGGAGGAATACAGGAGGCCAAAGTAATAAGGGATTATAAATTTATTAGATCATCTGGATACCAGATGGACTGAGCCCCCAAATGGCACTAGCACCCAGGGGCAGGGAGTCAGAGATTTTAAAGGACTTTTTTCTGGGCGGAGAATTCTCGGGGCAGGTCAGGATCCTGGGAAAGTCCAGAGATAATGGTCTTAGCAAATGGAATGTGGTCTAAGGGAAAGGAAATGTCCCTGTGAAGTGGCCTAAAGGTCAATTCCCAGGGGAAGGGGTGTCGATTCAATTATTTGATCAAACCTAACAAGCATAACTATGCCATGACTCCTACCCAGAAGCCTCCTGGAGGAAGATCGATGGGTAAACAGATTATTACAATACAGTATGGAAGATGCAACGATAGAGGCAGATACAGGGTGCTCTGAGAGGATATAGGAGCATTCTTTAGCCCAGATTAAAGTATCTTAGAGGAGAATAGGCCTGAATTTAGTGTTAGAAAGATTAATCAGGTGGAGGAAAAGGAAAAAAGGATGAAAGAACACATATTCAATAAATGGTGTTGGGGAAAACTGAAGAGATATATTCAAAAAATGAAACCAGACCACTTTTTTACATCATATTCAAGAATAAACTCAAAATAGATTAAAGACTTAAATGTAAGACCTGAAATCATAAAACTACTAGAAGAAAACATTGGCAGGAAACTCTGATGCTCCTCTTAGCAATATTTTTTTTGATATATCTTCCTGGGCAAGGGAAACAAAAGACAAAACAAACAAATGATACCACATCAACTGTAACATTTTTGCACAGCAAAGGAACCATCAACAAAACTAAAAGATAACTTACTGAATGGAAGAAGATATTTGCCAATGATACTTCTGATAAGGGGTTTATATCCAAAACTTATGAAGAACTCAATTCAGCACCAAAAACAACAAAATTTTCCAATTTAAAAATGAGCAAAAAACCTGAATAGATATTTCTCCAAAGAGGACATACAGATGACCAACAGCCATATGAAAAGATGCTTAATGTCACCAACCATCAGAAAAATGTAAATTCAAACCACAGTGAGATATCACCTCACACATGTCAGAATGGCTATCATCAAAAAATCAATAAATAACAAGTGTTGGTGAGGATGTGGAAAAAGGGAACTCTTGGGCACTGTCGGAGGGATTGTAAATTGGCACAGTCACGATGAAAAACAGTATGGAGGTTCCTAAAAAAATTAAACACAGAACTAGCTGATGACACAGCAATTCTACATCTGGGTATTTATCCAAAAAAATCCAACTAATTTTTACACTAATTCAAAAAGATATATGCATTCATTCATATGCTCATTGCAGCAATATTTATAATAGCCAAGGTATAAAAGTAACATAAATGTCTATTAATAGACAATTTGATAAAGAAGATGTGGTACCTATATAGTACGAAATATTACTCAGCCATAAAAAAGAACAAAACCTTACCATTTGCAACAACATAGGTGGACCTAAAAGGCAGTATGCTAAGTGAAATGAGTCATACAGAAAAAGACAAGTGCCATATGATTTCACATATATATGGAATCTAGAAAACTAAATAAATGAACAAACAAAACAGAAACAGACTCATAGATGCAGAGAACAAACTGATGGTTGCCAGATGAGACAGGGCTGGGGGACTGGTTGAAAAAGTGAAGCGATTAAGAAGTACAAATTGCCAATTACAAAATAGTCATCAGCTGTAAAGTACAGCACAGGGAATACAGCCAATAATAGAATAACTATGGATGGTGCCTGGTGGGTACTAGACTTATCAGGGGGATCACTTTGTAAGTTATATAAATGTCTAACCACTATCCTGTACACTTGAATCTAATAATATTGAATGCCAACTATCATTTTTAAAACTGAGAAGTAATTGAAGGGGGAAAAAGCCACAAAGAGTACCTAGAGGTGCTTGAGGCTGACTGAAGTTGGTCAGAGAGGAGATGTGCCATTCCCAGAACACCCAAGGGATAATTAGTGCATAGCTAGTGTTCTCAAAGTACTTCCACATCCCCTACCCATAAACCTTATGCCAAGATATCCTGACGAGGGAAGTGGGGCTCAGAGAAGTTATGTAACACTCAAGGTTTCTCTGCCAGTGGAACCAGGATATCCACATAGTGTAACTGCCTCCAGTCCTACCTGAATCCTTACCTTTTACCCCATTAGCTTGGCCAGCAGGCATCCCAGGCTGCATCTTCAGAAAACATGAAACAGGAAGCCAGAGAAGCCAGGAACGAGAGGTGGACATTTTTCCTCTGGAGGGTCCTTTAGAAGGGCACTCAACCCTTGCCCTTCCTCGCCCCTCTTATAGGCAACTATGAGACACTCACAAGCCTAAACACTTAAAATCAGAGGGCAAAGGAAGGTACTTTTTAAATTGGTCACTAGGTCTGCAGATCACCAGGGCAAGGAGCAGAACTTCCTTTAAACTGAAGGCACCTCCCACTGTTATCCGTTTGACTCATGCCAAGCTTCCTTCATGTGTGGGAACGAGACAGTCAGGACGCTGATGGGCCAGGTTGCTGGAAGGGAGCACTCTGGTCTCTGGGAGCCATCTAGATCCACCTACTGTTGGGAAATCCCCTTGGGCAATCCCTCCATGGATCCCAGAGTGTCCCTGACGCTTGGACCAAGTAAGGGGAAGGACCTTAATGGCCTACAGGAACAGCTCAGAGTAATTGGCCCCTTCTATCCCCATCAGTTCTTAGCGCTCAGCCCTCCAGAGTCTGGGAATAGAGAGGCTGGAATGGAATGGGATGGAATGGAATGGAATGGAATGGAATGGAATGGAATGGAATGCATGTGATCTCCAGGGATGAGGCGATCTCCAGGGATGAGGCACGTGGCTATGGGGCAGGGGCCATTCCTCAGGCGGCCATAGCCTCTGGGGCTCTGTTCCTGCCATCCAGCACTGGCACCTCTCCACACTGTGCCACCTGTCCATTCTCACTCAGCTGAGAACAGGGCTAGTCATGAATCTGAATTCCTTTGGGACTTGCCACCTTTCCCCCTGAGGGGTTTTATACCATCTTTCTAGACTGCAAACATCTGAGATAAATCCAGTTGCATTCAGTCTTTAGCAAAGAAGTTGGTTAATCTCCCCAAGTCCAGTGTGCAAGCAGGAGAGGCTACCAAAGGACTGCTGACAGCAACATTCTTGGGGAGCCAGCAGTCGGGGGCCAGACAGGCCTCAGGGCTCTGTCTCTGGGAAATCTCAGGTTGGCAGGGTGTGCAGTAAATTTATCTGCCTCACCACATCCTTCTTGTGTCACCCTTGGATGACTGCAGTGCCCACATGAATACCCCTTTATTTCTCTGGCCCCGCGGGGTCCTTGACCCTGTAAACTCTATGCCACTCCGCCTGGCACACTTGCTGTGGACTTGACCACTGCCCTCCAGTTATGAAATACCAAGCTCTCCTCTGGTCCCAGTTCTGATCCTTCCAGCTCCGTCACTCAATTACTTTCATTGTCTATTCTCCACCCCTTGGAAGCGCCCAGGTTGTACAAACCACTGTGTTCTCTTGTTCTAATTGTCTCAATCAGTCTTGGTCTGTGTTTGAAGGGGAAGAGGAGTTGTGAAAGAGGCCTTCCCTCCTCTTTATTTTTTTACTGATTTCAGAGAGGGAGGGAGAGATAGAAACATAAACATCAATGATGAGAGAGAATGAATCAGCTGCCTCCTACACACCCCACACTGGGAATCGAGTCTGTGCCCCGACTGGGAATCAGACCATGACCTCCCAGTTCATAGGTTGATGCTCTGCCACTGAGCCATGCCAGCCACCAGCCCGGCCTTCACTCCTCAATAGACGACTGCTGTGGCTGGTACTACGCCAGGATGGGAAGGGGAGGAAGCAAGGGAGTCAACTGGGTTAGGGGCCTCACGGAGGAGCTGGCCAGGAACTACTGGAAACAAAGGCTGGACAGTCTTCCGTTGAGCCCCCAGAGCCTGGCCTTGGCTTTCCGGGAACAGCTCCAGGAAATGGCTGAGATTCCAGATTTGGAAGGAAGAAACCTGTAAACAGGAGGTGGGCTCTGAGAGGGGAATGCAGCCTCTCTCTAGGGAGGGGGGTGGGAAGCAGCAGGCTAGGAAGCTACAGGCCTGTCTACAGCAGACACAAGTTTCAGGGCTGGAAAGACTCTTAAATATCAGACTCAAGCCACCATCCCGGGGCCTGAAGTATCCCAGCCGAGGATGCTTGAATAGCATCCGTG
This sequence comes from Murina feae, assembly GCA_004026665.1. Classification (NCBI taxonomy): domain Eukaryota; kingdom Metazoa; phylum Chordata; class Mammalia; order Chiroptera; family Vespertilionidae; genus Murina; species Murina feae. The sequence goes on along the minus strand of PVJC01001611.1, from coordinate 72,625 downwards.
ATGGGATGTGCATAAAAATAGCAGTATTGTACGGAGCACTTATAATGCATTAGGTTACTGGACTAAATGATTTATGTTTTATCGCATCTCATTCTTGCTCCATCCCCCAAGGTACACACTATTGTTATTATCCCCACTTACAGATGCGTGACTTGCAGGGGTTAAGGATTGTGCCCACAGTCTCCCAGCTTATTTCATCTGTCTCTGAGCTGAATAGGAACACACAGTGGGCATCTCCAGCTTGTCCCAGAGCCTCTGAAGCCTTCCTGTCTTCTGTTCCACCCAGCCCCCTGCCCCATCAATCCTTGAGGAATGGACCAAGGAGTGACCATTCCACTCGACTTAGTTTCCTCTGGATTTCCAGTCCATTCTAGCAAGGGTCACTTGAAAGCAAAGGAATAAGGATGGGGACCCAAGGTTTAAATACAGGCTTGGGTTAAAGGGTCAAAGCTGTGGTTAGAGTTATGGTTAGCATGAGGATTACCTTTAAGAAATCCCAGACTAGCCCTAGCCGATTTGGCTCAATAGACAGAGTGTCAGCCTGTGGACTAAAGGGTCCCGGGTTCGATTCCGGTCAAGGGCATGTACCTCGGTTGCAGGCTCGATTCCCAGTAGGGGGCTTGCAGGAGGTAGCTGATCAGAGCTTCTCTCATCATTGATGTTTCTCTCTCCCTCTCCCTCTTTCTCCTCTCCGAAATCAATAAAAATATATTAAAAAGAAAAGAAGTCCCAACTAGATCACAAGGTAAACATCAGGGCTGGGGTTGAAGCCAGGGAGTTTCTCTCCTCTGGGCTCCTCCCAGTTCTTCAAGGCACAGAGGGCCAGGCAGGAAGCATCGGTTTCCTCAAAGCTGCTTCCCTCTGGGGCAGTCTGGGCCATAAACAACCACCAACTGGCCTGCCCGCCCCTCCCCTCCCTGTGAGCTCAGAGCCGCAAGACAAAGTGCTTGGGACCAGGACAGAGCCCTGAGAGCAGCCATGGGCTCTGGAGGAGCGGGTCTCCCTGGGGTCTGGTGGCCCCTGCCTCTCCTGCTTCTGTCCGGCATGGGTGAGTGTGCCCGTCCCCTCTCCTAGCTCAGGCTCCCTCCATCCAGGCCGTGGCCAGAGAAGAAGAGGCCCCCTTGCTCCTTTGCAAGAGATGATGATGTTTGATGATGGTGATGGTGAGAGAGAGAGAGAGAGAGAGAGAGAGAGAGAGAGAGAGAGAGAGTTTGAAAGGTCTCCTTCCTTTGAACTGACCCTCAGAGGAGAGAAGGCAGAGAAGGAATGCAGGGATCTGGGCGCCTGATGGTAGTCAGCTGGGCTCCACCTCCCTTTCCCTTCCAGGAGGCACGGCTCAGGACTCCCCACCCCGGATCCTAGTCCACCCACAGGACCAGCTGCTCCAGGGCCCTGAGCCCGTCCAGATGAGCTGCCAAGCCTCAGGCCAGCCGCCTCCCACCATCCACTGGCTGCTGAATGGACAGCCCCTGAGCATGGAGCCCCCAGACACACACCAACTCCTACCTGATGGGACCCTGCTGCTGCATTGGCCCTCCACCCAGGCTCACACCCGCAACAACCAGGCTCTATCCACAGACCTGGGCATCTACACGTGCGAGGCCAGCAACCGGCTGGGCACAGCAGTGAGCCGCGGCGCGCGGCTGTCTGTGGCTGGTGAGGCCTGGGAGGGGAGCCGGGGTGGGCACACTGTGCTGAGGGAACTTTGAAGGGGTATCTGTGAGGATCAATGCGTGTGTGTGTGTGTGTGTGTGTGTGTGTGTGTGTGTGGCGGGGGGAGGGGAGTTCTGGTTTTGATTGAGGTTACGGTATGTGAGGTCAACCTGGGATTGGCGTCAGAGGGAGGTTTGAAGGGATATCAGACTGGGAACCGGGAGGAGAGAACTGAGTTGGGGATGAACTTACATGGAATGCTTAGCAGGTGAGTCTCTGAAGAGTGGACACAGTCGTGAAAAAATAGAATGGGACAGGTGTGGCAAGGGACACCAAGGGGGGCCTTTGGGGAGGGGAGGGCCAGGCACTGCTCCCCCCAGAGCCTCCTTCCTCCCCACAGTCCTTCAGGAGGATTTCCGGGTCCAGCCCCAGGACACAGTGGCCACGGTGGGCGAGCAGGTGATCCTGGAGTGCTGGCCACCTTGGGGCCACCCAGAGCCCACGGTCTTGTGGTGGAAGGATGACAAACCCCTGGCCCTGCAGCCGGGGCGGCACAGGGTGAGTATAGCTCCCTTCCCGCTGCCTCCTCCTGTCCCGGCACTACAAGGCCCACCCTGGGGACTGGCTGACCTACCTTCTGAGTGCCCACTACAGGGCCCGACCTGGGGACTGACCCACCTCTGAGTGCCCCGCAGAATTTGAGGAGAGGAAGGCGGCAAGGCCTTCAGCTTTCCTCCCCTGTCAGAGCCCCGCCCCTCACAGGAGACTGCACATGTGCCCATCCTGACAGGTGTCCAGTGGCTCCTTGCGGATGCTAAGAGCAGAGAAGAGTGACTCGGGATCTTATATGTGTGTGGCCACCAACAACGCAGGACAGCGGAAGAGCCGGGCAGCCAGGGTGTCTGTCCAGGGTAAGGGAGGGAGCTAACATCAGGGCCAATGTGGGCAGGGATGGGGGTGGGGGGCCGTCCGGTTAGGCTAGGGTGACTAAACATCCTGCTTTTGGTGGGACAGTCCCAATTTTTAACAATTTGTCCCACATCCCGCGGCGTTTTAAAGTCCCGAGTTTTAGAAAGAGACATATGTACTACTCTTTGTAATATTTTAAGTAATAATAATAATAAAAAAGAACACACACACACACACACACACACACACACACACTGGTCAATGGTGTCCTGCTTTACCAATGTGAAAATCTGGGGTTAGGCTTGTGTGGTCTGGTTTAGGCTGAGGTTAGGTATGTGAGGTTCAACCTGGGATTGGCATCAGATGGTGGACCCCATCTTAGGGGAGATTTGCTTCCCCATCCTACAGTGGAAGTAGCAGCGCTCTAGTTCTGAGGAAGCTGGGAGTTTTGGGTTCTCAGCAGCTAAGGGATCCTGGACCCCTCAGTTCCTTCACTTGGACCTGGAGCCCCCATCCCAGCCCTGTTCTCTCCCAGAGCCTCTGGAGCTTCTGGCAGTGCGCATTCAGCTGGAAAACGTGACCCTGCTGAACCCGGGTCCCTCCACGGGCACCAAGCCTGCACCTGCCGTGTGGCTCAGCTGGAAGGTGAGGCCTGGCGCCCAGGGCTGGGGCCAGTCCCTGGTCCAGACAGGATTGCGTCCCTGACCCCCCACCTTTCTCCGGACTCTCTCCCAGGTCAGCGGCCCTGCTGCCCCTGCCCAGTCCTACACGGCGCTGTTCAGGACCCAGCCGGTGTCAGGAGGCCAGGGAGCGCCGTGGGCAGAGGCCCTGCTGGCTGGCTCGCAGAGCGCGAAGCTCGAGGGCCTCCGCTGGGGCCAAGACTACGAGTTCAAAGTGAGACCGTCCTCCGGCCGGGCTCGGGGCCCTGACAGCAACGTGCTGCTCCTGAGGCTGCCTGAACAAGGTCAGGGCAGGTGCCCACAACCAGCAATAGACCTCTGGTCCCACTCCAGTCTGGAGGCCCTGGAGGACTGTCCCACCCCAGTCTGAGGGGCCCTGGAGGACAGTCTGTGGGGGACCCTGGAGGACTGACCCACCCCAGTCTGAGGGGCCCTGGAAGACTGTCCCAGTTCAGTCTGGGGGGATGGTGGGTCCTGCTCCTGGATCCCTCTGCCCTAGTCAGGCAAGCAGAGCACTTATCCTCGTCATTGGGCCTCTGTCCCTGTGTCCCCATCCCAGGCCTTCTCCCTAGAGTTCCCTCATTCCTATCTCTTCTCTCCCTCGCCCCAGTGCCCAGCGCCCCTCCCCAGGAAGTGACCCTAAAATCTGGCAATGGCAGCATCCTTGTGAACTGGGTCCCACCACCTGCTAAAAACCACAATGGCATCATCCGTGGCTACCAGGTACCCCCACAAGCTGACCCACCCCTGTCTAGTGGTGCCGAGGCCTCCCTCTTCCCTGGCATCCCGCGTGCCCTCGCTCTGGGCACTGAGAAGTGAACCCGTGCAGAGAAGCGTGAAACAGCCACTATTGATAAGCAAGCATCTGCAGACCCCACCAAGCAGTTAACTCCCTGGTCTCATTTCATCCCTCACTTCACCTGGTTCTTATCCCCAATTTACAGATGCGGAAAGTGAGGCTGAATGTAGGGCCCAGGACAGGGTGAGAAGTGTGGATGGTTGTGAGGGGAGTGTCCCCTGGTCAACCCCAGGGCAGGGTGACCACAGGCTCAGAGTCTGCCTGCAGATGAAGGGCCCAGCAGCTAGGATGGTGCCTGGGGGCACTGCTCACCCTGCATGTCCTTAGGTGTGGAGCCTGAGCAACACCTCATGGCTCTCAACCAACTGGACAGTGGCCGGTGAGCAGACCCAGCTGGAGATTGCCACCCAAACGCCAGGTTCCTACTGTGTGCAGGTGGCTGCCGTCACCGGCGCTGGGGCTGGGGAGCCCAGTAGCCCCGTCTGCCTCATTTTAGGTGAGGAAAGTCTCCACTGGTCCCACCCACATCCCTCAGCCCCAATGCCCACCTTCCTCTCATTGTTCCCACCACCCACTTCCAGCTCCTCCCCCGTCTCTGTCCGATCCTCATTGCTCCCCCTGCCCCATACCCCTGAGCTCCAAATCCCATACAGAGCAGACCATGGAGCGGGCCACCCGAGAACCCAAAGACCCAGGTCCATGGACCCTGGAGCAGCTGAGAGCAACGCTGAAGCGTCCAGAGGTCATGGTCACCGGGGGTGTCCTGCTCTGGCTGCTGCTGCTGGGCATCACTGTGTGTATCCACCGTCGGCGCCGCGCTGGTTTGCACCTGGGCCCAGGTGAGAGAGGGAAGCAGACTCCAGGGGGTCAGGACTCACCTGGTTCAGTAAGAACACTATAGGGGGGCCCTAGTTGGCTTGGCTCAGTGGATAGAGTGTTGGCCTGTGGACTGAAGGATTCCGGGTTCAGTTCTGGTCAAGGGCATATGCCTGGGTTTTGGGCTTGATTTACAGTAGGAGGCATGCAGGAGGCAGCCAATCAATGATTCTCTGTCATCATCAATGTTTCTGACTCTCCCTTTCCTCTCTGAAATATATATATATATCACACTGTGGGGGTTAGATCTCTAGCCTGATGCTGGGGACTCTAGATTGAGCCTTCTTCCTGTCCTCTCCCAGGTCTGTATAGATATACCAGTGAGGACGCCATCCTAAAACACAGGTGAGACCTGAAAGAGGTGTGGCCTGAGGTGAGGGAGGGGCAGAGGGACCAAGTGTTAGTGGAGCTGGAACAGAGAATTGGACGGTATCTCCCTTACCCCAGGCGGTTTGGAATCCTGGTATCTGTGTCTCTCAACTCCAAGTGAGAATTGCTTCCTCTTTCAATAATGTCACTATCAGACCACTTGACAGAGAGTAAACAGAATCATAGACTTAGGTGGCTTTGCCCAAGGTAACCAAGCTGGCCTTCGGAACTTCTAATCCAGTGCTCTTGTCACCAACCTCTCACTAATAACACTGACTACACTTTCCTGCTGAGTCATTCTACCGGGTGGAGAATAATTAGCATGGGAGGAGCAGCCTAATTCCTAATTTTCTCTATGCACTCAGAGTTCACCTAGCAGTACCTTTAGTTTCGGTCCATCACTCAACCTATGGAGTTATCTTTCCTTCACGGTAATCCACCCACAGTTCCAGTAGAGGGCGCTCTGCCCCTACACCACAGGGCGGTTGCAGGTACCTCTGCTTCAAGTGTCTGGCTGCCAGAGCCAGTCTGCAGTTATGAGACAAGATACTAAGAAAGCAAGCATACTTTTTCATCCTGTTGGCCGAGTTTTACACTAAAATAACCATTTCATCTGCCCACACTCTCCTGCTCTTTATCGCATTAGATTTCCTCTGGGAGGTTTCACATCCCAGGGCTGCATCTTTCAACAGAAGTTTATCGAGGACCTACTAGGTGCTTTCTGTCAGTGTCTCAGCTCAGAGCAAGGTTCCTTCCTGTGTTCTCTATACCCGCTGGCCTTTCTCTTTAGTTACCACCTGGGCTTTGTCTGCTCTGCCCTGAACTTTCTCTGCCCCCCTGGGACTTCACCCCTGACCTCGAGGGAGATTCGTTCATTTCTTTAGAACAGCCTCCATCTGCCAGGAACTCAGTCTAGACCAGTGGTCCCCAACCTTATTTTGGCCATGCGCCCCCCCCAAGCATCTCTAAAATCCTAATGCCCACGCCCCCTCCCCCGTGACATAGAATTCTTATTATTTAAAAAGTGAACTCCTATTCACGTGGAGGAAGCCTAAAAGGCCATTAGCTTGGTCTACACAAGCTTTCAAAGAACATGGCATCCATGAAAGAGAGAAATAAAAGAATGAAAGGACAGATGAAATACTGAGGAAGAAACCACCAAGAAATCGTTAAAAATAATAATAGGAAGTGACATGAAAAAATAGCAAATAAAGTTTCAAAGCATATAACAGAGAACTGAAATGCATAAACATGTCACAATGTATATTTATAGACTGTATATGAGGCCCCTAGAACCATCGGAAATGCAAAAAATTCACTGTTAATAACTCATTCTCAAATGGCGCTCCCCTAAAAATTAAATCGCACCCCTATGGGGTGTGTGCCCCACAATGGGAACCACTGGTCCAGGCAGAGACATCCAAGCGAATGCAATCCAGAGTTGGAGTACAGACACACGTATAAGATACAGGAGGAGACTGGGGTGGGGAAATTCCGGAGGAAGATGTCACGTTTACCCTGACAGGAGAAGGAGAAGGCCAAAGAGGCCAGCCGGAAATAGCCGCCCTGTTCACAGGGAAGGAAAAGCCGCTTGATCTGCCTGGGGCATAGCGTGTGAGATGGGTCTGCTGAGGGAGTTGGAAACCAGACTGAAGGCCCTGAGTCATGCCAGGCAGCTGGGCTCTCTCTGGGTCGATGGGAGCCATTGAAGGTTTCAGGCAGGGAAGCGCTTTAACTGGTCCCTGCTGTTGAAAGATGACTCAGGCAGCCTGCGTGGCCCCCTGTTCAAAGGGAACCAGACCAGAGGTAGCGAGGCCACAATCACGTCGCAAGCTCTGCTCTGCCAGCGCATGACCTCATGTTTCCTGGTCCCAGCGCACAGCATCAGCCTTCTATGGAAGGGCGTTGTTACTTTTACACATAAAGAACTGGCGCTTCGAGAGGCTGACAGACTTGCTCCCAGGGGTGCACAGCTGCGCTGCGACCAACCGGGATTTTTTTTTTTTTTTCCAACAGGGATTTTCAAACTGGGTTTGTCTGTCTCCAGATAGATACTCTTTTTATCTTAGCACACAGCTGTTTCTTTTTAATACCTCTTATCTCTGGGCAGCCTGGACTTCCCCTGATAACCAGGATAAGAAAGGGCACTGAGTTGGAAACATCAGTGCAGAGATTTTAAGGAGTCTGAAGGGCTTAAAAGTAGGTAGACCTAACCAGTTTGGCTCAGTGGATAGAGCGTCGGCCTGCGGACTGAAAGGTCATAGGTTCGGTTCCGGTCAAGGGCATGTACCTTGGTTTCAGGCACATCCCCAGTGGGAGGTGTGCAGGAGGCAGCTGATCGATGTGTCTCTCTCATCGATGTTTCTAACTCTCTATCCCTCTCCCTTCCTCTCTGTAAAAAATCAATAAAATACATTTTTTTAAAAGTAGGTAGAATAAAGCCTATAGCACCATCTCCTCACTTCTTTCAGCTACCCCGTGGTTCTCGCTTTACACTGTTTCTCCTGCCTCTGCCCCCCACTCCCCATTGCTGCAGGATGGACCACAGTGACTCCCCCTGGCTGGCAGACACTTGGCGATCCACCTCTGGCTCTCGGGACCTGAGCAGCAGCAGCAGTCTTAGCAGCCGGCTGGGAGTGGACCCCCGGGACCCACTAGACGGCCGGCGCTCCTGTGAGCATGCCCAGAGGCTGCCAGGGCCTGGCAGTGGAACAGAGGTCCCAGGGCTGGAGGAGGGAGATGTGGGCAGGATCTTCACCATCACTCCTCCTGTTGTGTCTTATTGCAGTGATCTCCTGGGACCCCCGCAGCCCTGGTGTGCCCCTGCTTCCAGACACCCGCACTTTTTATGGCTCCCTCATCGCTGAGCTGCCTTCCAGCCCCCCAGCCCGGCCAAGCCCCCAGGCCCCAGCTCTCAGGCGTCTCCGACCCCAGCTGGCCCGGCTCTCCAGCCCCTGGCCCAGTTCCGACAGCCTCTGCAGCCGCAGGGGGCTCTCTTTCCCTCGCTTCTCTGTGGCTCCCGCAGAGGCTTGGAAGGCCAAAAAGAAGCAAGGTAAGGACTGGATCACAGACCCAGCCTGGAGCAGGCCAGAGGAGGGCCCAGGAGTGGGAATGTGGTGGGAATGTGGCCTGGGCCCTGGCAGGCGGGTGTGGGTAGCACCCCACCCACAGCTCTGACTCGCCTGTCCTCCTGGATCCCCATCACTGACGCACTCAGCGAGGGCCGTGCTGCCTCAGCTTTTCTCTACACGGGCTCTGTTTTCAGTTTGGCCGCACCAGGAGCAGCTCAACTCCACACGTTGATACGTGCCAGGGCCCAAGAGACACCAGACACGGCCCTCACCCCCTAAGGGCTCAAAGTCTAATGCAAGTGCACGACCAGCACACAGTCATTCCAGAACCTGGCGGAATGTGCCCAGAACGCACCCAGTGCTGGCACGAAGCCTCCGGTTCCCACGGACAATTCCCCCTGTGCTCTACACAGGTCTGCCCAGCCCCGACTCTCAGCTCGCTCCCCAGAGGAGCCGTTCCTTTCTGCCAAATCTCTCCTGACTCCCAGCAACCTGTTTTGATTTTCCAGAGAGAAATCATAATAGCTTCTGTTTCTTTCTACTTTTTAATATATTTTTATTGATTTCAGAGAGGAAGGGAGAAGGAGAGAGAGATAGAAACATCAATGATGAGAGAATCATTGGTCAGCTGCCTCTTGCACGCCCTCTACTGGGGATCGAGCCCTCAAGCCGGGCATGTGCCCTGACTGACCAGGAATCAAACCCTGACCTCGATGCTCAACCACTGAGCCACGCCAGCCAGGCTAGTCTCTGTTTCCTTAGCAACCACTACTAGGTTAGGTGCTTTACTTATATTTATTTTATTGAAGCCTCACAACATACTGACTTGGTATTATTTCCTCTAATTTCACAGATAGGGAAAGAGGAGCAGAAGTGAGTAACTCGTTCAAAATCCCATGTCAATAAGGGGCAGAACTCAGAGCTGAAGTCAGAGTGGTCTGCTCCCAGGGGCCACTTTGACGGCCTCTGGGAGCGTCCTTGGGGAATCCTATCCTCTCGCTGACTCTTTTCTCCCATCTCTGAACATTAGCCTGCACCCTACCTTCTGTCTTCATGAGCCTTCTGTACTGATTAGTAAGACATACAAATGCTCAACAGCCTTTTTTTTTTTTTTAGTATATTTTTAAAATTGATTTCAGAGAGGGAGGGAGAGGAAGAGATAGAAACATCAATGAGAGAGAATCATTGATTGGCTGCCCCCTACATGCTTCCTACTGGGAATCAACTAATTGAACCATGACCTCCTGGTTCCTAAGTAGAGGCTCAACCACTGAGCATACCGGTTGGACTCAACAGCCAATTTTTTTAAAGTTTGTAATTGAATTTTTATTAAGACAAATGTGGATTCAGAGTAATTAGGAGCTTGTCCAATATCCAAAATTTTATGACTCTAAATATTAATGAAGCTGGCATTTTTTTTTCCAGCTTTGCCTCCAAGCTATTGCATTAGAAGATCTCAGTGGTAATAAAATACCAACTAAAAAGAGGTTGCATGAATCTCATTTAAAAACCAGCTTTTTCCGCCCAGCCAGCGTGGTTCAGTGGTTGAGCGTTGACCTATGAATCAGGAGGTCACGGATTAATTCCTGGTCAGGGCACGTGCCCAAGTTACAAGTTTAATCCCCAGGGTGGGCCAGGTCCCCACCAGTCCTCAGCAGATCATGCTCTGACCTTGTCCAGAGCCATGGCGTCACCTCCACTGCTGCCACCTAGCCCACAGCGGATGCGTCTTCATTTCCTAAAACTGTCAGGCTCTCTCAGGGCCCCTACTCCCCATAACCTACTTATTCCTTCTTCCTACTTTTTGATCCTCATTGGGGTTTTTCCTCCATGATAGGTATTATCACACCCTCCCTGGTGTGTTCCTGGTTCCTGGTCTGGGGAAAATCTGTTATTTTCTATTTCTCTTACCCAGTTCCTCTCTGGTTTAAACTTACACCACCTGGGCTTGGGCCTGACCAGGAAGCATTGTACGTGGCTGGGTCGGTCCTTTCAGTGACCTCGGCTTCCCTGTTGTCAGAGTTCACTCAGCCTTGTCTCTAAGTGTGGTTCACCCTAAGTGGGGTCTGTACGTGTTTACACCTACATCTCTAACAGTATCCTTCATTCACTCATTTAGCCAACAAATGTTGACTATCTATGGGCAGGGCATTGCCTCTTTGGGTGAGATCCACACATCTTCCTACTCAAAGTTCCTCTTCCTTCATACCTGGCCTGGTCTAGGGTTACTCGTTTCTGTCTTACCCACTCATGACGGTCTAACCGACGTCCCCAGGTGAGAGATGGTTGCTCAGGTTGCTCAGGGCAGGGCTGGCCAGAACCACGTGAGATTTTCATAATGTGAAGAATGGAAATGAATAGATTCTCTCCAAGACAAGAAGGAGCCAAAACCACCGAGAAGAGGAACCACGTGAGGCTACAGAGATCAGGAAGATGGCCATATATCCAGTAAAGGGAAGAAAGCTATTCGGTGCCGGGAACTTTCCCATCTGTTTTTGTTTAATTGGGAAAACCATCGTCTGCCGTGGGTGTTTACAAATGAAACGGGCTCAGAAAGGTTCATGGATCTACCTGAGGGCGCACAGCTATGGCATGGCTCAGCTGGGCTACGAGGGCCCATTTTTTTTACTCCAAGCCTGGTGCTCCTTCCACCCTCTCACAGCTGCCTGGCTGAGGTGGGAAGGGGAGAAGAAGAGGGAGAGCGGTTCTTCCCTCTTTTCTCTTTGTTCAGGGGCCTTAAAGCGTAGCTGAATGACAAGGCCGAAGCTGGAGCCTGAAGTTAGGGTCTGACAGGCCCACCCGGGCTTGTCCCTCAATGGCGACTCTTCCTTTGCAGAGCTGCACCAGGCCAACAGCTCCCCGCTGCTCCGGGGCAGCCACCCTATGGAGCTCTGGGCCTGGGAGGCAGGAAGTAAAGGCTCCAAGAACCTTTCCCAAAGCCCAGGTGAGAGGGAGTGAGGCGGTAAGGTGGGGTGCAGGGGCCCACCAGCCCCTACAGCCGGCTTCAGCTGTCCTCGAGGAAGCTGACAGGTGGGGTGTATGGGGCGGGAAGCTGAGGGGAGGGCTGGGCAAGGGGGCAGGCTAGGGTGTGGGGCTGATGGGGGTTCCACTATTCTCATGCCCAGGCTATTGGTCCCCAGGACCTGTGCCTCGAGCTCTGGTTGCCTGGCGGGCCCTGGGACCACAGATCCTCAGTTCCTCCAACGAGCTGACTTGCCCTCTCCCGCCAGCACCCTTCTCTTCTCATGAACCCCCCACTCAGAACCAACAGACCCAGTAAGAGGGCATGGGGTCCAAAAGCAGGGGTGGGGTGGGATGGGGTGAGGGAGGGATGGACAGGGGCTGGAAAGACCCCACTAACCATCCTGCCATCTGTCTTACCCCATCAGGCACGTGGCAGAGCCTCGAGCTCCCTCCCCCCACCCCCTGTCAGCAGCCCCCATCCCCACCCGCAGGCCCTCCAGTACCACCAGCCACTCCAGCCACCAGGCCTCCTCCCTGTCCGGTCCCAGCCCAACCTCCAGTCGCCTGTCCAGCTCTTCGCTGTCATCCCTGGGGGAGGATCAGGACAGTGTGCTGACTCCTGAGGAGGTGGCCCTGTGCCTGGAGCTCAGTGAGGGTGAGGAGACCCCCAGGTGAGTAGGCCCGTATTACAGTATGCTTGTCCTCGCCTCGTCCCACTCTTCCCGAAAGAATGGTCCCGCCCTACCACACCTCAGCAATCCTACTGTCTCCATGTTGCCTCTTCCTAGGAACAGCATCTCTCCTATGCCAAGGGCTCCTTCACCCCCCAGCACCTACGGGTACATCGGCGTTCCCACAGCTTCAGAGCTGGCAGACATGGGCAGAGCTGCTGGAGGGGTAGGGTCTGAGGTGGGGAGTTTGCTGTGCCCACCTCGGCCCTGCCTCACCCCCACCCCCAGTGAGGGCTCCCTGGCCAATGGCTGGGGCTCAGCCTCCGAGGACAACGCCCCCAGTGCCAGAGCGAGCCTGGTCAGCTCCTCCGATGGCTCCTTCCTCGCCGATGCCCACTTCACACGGGCCCTGGCAGTGGCCGTGGACAGCCTTGGCTTTGGTCTGGAGCCCAGGGAGGCAGACTGTGTCTTCACAGGTACATCAGCTCGCTCTCACCCCTTGGAGTGGGCACAGCCCCTGTAGACCCCCTTCTTCCCAACCAAGAGGCCACGTTCCTAGTCATGGTCTTCGTCATGGTCTTCGTCATTGTCCTTAGGACAGCCAGTTTTCATTCAATGATGACAACCTCCCAGGCTCTAGGCCAAGCACTGTACATGCATTCAACGACACCTCTAGGAAGAATGCTCTTTATTCTTTTCCAAATGAGAAGAATCAGGTTTATTAACTCGCCCAAGGTCACCCCTGAGAACAGAGACAGACGGATCAAGTCTGAAGCCTGCAGGCAGCCAAGCGCGGCCCACTCCCCTACCTGCAGGACGCCCCCCTCCCCCCAGACAGGGGTCTCCAGGAAGGGTGGTTCTAGCCCCTGTGCTTCACTCCAGCCCAGTGTTCAGATTCCTCCTCACTGGGACGTTCTGTCTCCTCTTACCCCTGCCCTGCCTCCACGCCCTCCTTCTTGCCTGGGCTGTGGTTGTGGGGAGGAGCAACCGGGCTCACTCTTCTAGTGGAGTGGGACCACCATCGCCATGTCCACAGAGGCAATCGGGCCTCCCCTTAGCTGTTCTCTGCTTCATCTGCTCTATCAGATCCCCTGTTCCCATCGTATGGCCCCTAACTCTGGCCTGTGCCCTTAGAGAAACAACCAGGCCTGTGGTGCACGAAAGAGCAAGGATTTTCCAGGGCGGAAGTTCCCCTCCTGCAGGGAGAGGAGGATGCCGAGAGAGGGAGGGAGAGTATGGGCAAAGGCCAGTTCGAAATGTCCCCTCTAAAGAAACGAATGGTTCCTGTCCCTGGGGCCAGAGTCACCGAGACTGATGGGCCAAGTTGAGGTTAGATGATACTCAGGGTGGGGTGTCTGCTTTAAGTGGGCCCCAAGCTTTGTTCCCTAAACTGGTTCCCAGGGGTGAAGGCCAACCCTCCACAGATATCTCTACCCCCACACAGGTGCCTCATCGCCGCCCTCCCCCCGGGAGGACCGCTTGCTGACCCGCACCCTCTCCCTGCCCCTGTGGGAGTGGAGGTCAGACTGGCTGGAGGACCTGGAGAACAGCCACATCCAGCGACTGGGCAGAGGGCTGCCGCCCTGGCCCCCTGACTCTTAGGACTCTCCCCAGAGAAACCATCTCAGCTGCGCTGCCCCCAAGGCTGGCCGTAAGTGCCCGTCTGCCTGGCTTGTGTGGTTCTGGGGTGGAGCCCTGAGGGAGCCGGGGGTCTAAAGGACAGACAAGGAACAGAGGGATAACTCCATTCTCCTCCAATTCTCCTAGACACTCGTCCTGAGGCATGCCCCCAAGACTCCTCCCCGCTCTCCCCCGCCAAGAAGGGACTGGGAACTCCCTCTCCTATCAGCCATGGGCCCTGAGGAGGGCTGGGCCCTGGACTGCAGACCTTGGTCGGTGCAGCTCTGCAGTTGGGCACATCTGGCCTCCAGGAGAGCTCGCCCTCCTTGACCGTGAAAGGGAATGAAACGACACTGTCCGAGCAGAGCAGACCCGGAGCCCCCGAGCGGAGAATGGTCTCCACCTGGCGCCTTGCCGTCCCCTGCTCTGTCCAACCCCACAACCAAACTGTTTGGCTTAAGGAGCAGCCCATCTCCTGCTCTCCCACCCACGGCGATCATGAGACATGGGGGAGTCAGGGGTCTTTCTAGGGGGCAGCGGCAGCTTGTGGGGGTGGGCCATGGAGGAAGGGGCTCCTCAAGCCTCCCCTCAGCCTCACGGGACCGTGTTCCATAGAGGGGCTCCCCCCCGCTTTCCCCCCACACACACACCATGTAAAGGAGATACAGAACAGAGCCCTGAGCCACAAGGCCCAACCCAGCACCAAGGCAAAGTCCCAGACGGACCTGGGAGGGAGCTCCAGGGTGGGAGGTGCGGAATATGGGACAAAACCACCCTCCCCACACAGCTGTCAGGTGAGCCCAAGGAATTAATACTATGACATGGCAATGCCTTGAGTTCCGTGAGCTTTCCCAGAGCGTCGTTTTTTTGGAGGGGGTGGGGGGTGGGGAGCGGACACTTGGAGATAGAGAATTGCCTCAACTGGAAAGGAAGCAGGCATTCGCTGGCACTGGGCAGTGTCACTCATCCCTGTCCAGTAACTAAGGGGAGAATTATGTTCATCCATCCTACTGGAAGCAGGACCCAGGCAAGGGAGGGCTGGGCATGGTCAGCGTCTGCTGGTCTTGGCAACTGTTCCTGAGAAGGCAATTCCTGACTCCAGCCGCCCCAGAGACCAGTCCCAGGTGGTTTCCTAAAACAGGCAAAGTAGCTCATCCCACCAAAGGTAGAGCCACCTGTCAGGATTGGCTGGTGCACACCTCCCACCAGGACAACAGAGCAAACCAGTGGTGGAGCGTGACTCCCAGGGCCTCCGCCACAGACAGCGGAGGGGAGCAGGTGACGGCGTCTCTCCCACGCGGCAGGAAAGGTCAGGGGCAGAATCCTCAGGCTGGGGGGAAGGACATGAGCAGGGCCACAGGAAGATGCCATTGGAAAGGGCCCCGAAAGGGAGTGATCATCCCCCAAAGCCCTGTGGCTCTACTGGAGGCCGCTCTACTTTGGAGGCTGAGAAGGCGGGGCCGGGGACGGTGCTACCCGGACTACCCTGACCTGGCCAGTCTGAGCTGGAGAGTGTGACCCCGGAGGAGGGAACCGAGCAGCAGATAACCATCCTTCCTCTCCTACTGAGTTTCCTTTTCTGGAATCTGCTTTTCTTTTAGCTTCCTGGTAACATTCCTTTAAAAAAAATATGCCATCGGTGTTTGCTAGCCCTAAGGAGAGAAAGGGGTCGTACCCACGTAGGACAAAGTGGCAGGAGCGGTCAGAGCCTGGGCATGCGGGCCGTGGCAATCCCGAGACCCCAGGGTTCCTGAGCCCGGGGGAGAGCAAGCGGGAAGGAAACAGGCCTCGGCTGACCTGCAAGTGGCACTGGCTGCACCTGAGGGGGTGATGGGGACCATGGCATTCATGGAAAAAAATTGTTTAAAATTCTGTGCCAGCCAAACCAATCCCATCTGGGTCTAACTGGCCAGGAGGTGCCTGTTTGCACACACCTGCTGTGAGGAGGGGCTCAGAAGTTTGAAAAGCCGATTCTCCCTCTTTTTTTTTTTTAATCCTCAGCTGAGGATGTTCTTCCATTGATGTTCAGATGGGGTGGGAGGGAGGAAGGGGAGAGAGAGACGTGGATGGGTTGCCTGAGCCTGCAACCGGGGTTTGACGGGGAATCAAATTGAGACCCTTGGGTCCGTGGGCTGACGCTCTAACCACTGAGTACCCAGGCCAGGGCCTGTTTTCCCCTCTTGACCCAGGTCTCCCCCCATGAGCTCCTCCTTCCTTTGAGTTTAAAAGTTATTATTACGCGGGCATACTCCCTTGCAAGGGAGAAGCAGCACCCAGAGGAGGCACGAAGAGGGGGCCTGGCTTAGCTCTCCGAGGCTATTTGGAAAGTCCCTCTGGTTGTCATTTGGGGAGCAGTGACTTCAGCTACTTCAGGAGGCGGGACAGGCCGGGTCTCTCACCCAGTCCTCACCTAGGGTTTTGGCAGAAGTTCAAAAGGAAGGGCCCAAACGTACACCCCCGGGGGGCCCCTCCCGCCCCACATCCCGCATGAAACCGGACGATGGCCCAGAACGTCACTTGACTCTTTATTGTCTCTTTTACAGACGGGTCTCAGGTAGGTAGGGTGGAAACGCAAGCGCTGTCTCCCTGCTTCTCAGCCAGTCCTCAGGGAGCCCCACCATTCCTGCCGGGAGGGAAGAGACCCCTCCTGCTCCTCTTTGCACCCCCTCATTTACCAGGGGAGGGGCTCCCATCCGGGGCTCCTGGCCCGGCACAAGCCTTTCCCCCATGGAACTGCTGATTCTCCATCAAGCGTTATCTCGGCTCCTAGAGGGAGACAGACACACAGGCTGGCTCGCAAGGCCTGGCCCACAGCGAACAGGCCACGGGAGGCGATCGCCAGGCTGATCTCTCGCCTGCCTCCTCTGACCCGTTTCTCCGGGAGTCCAGCCTCCTCTGCAATGTGTCATCTGCCTTCACCCTTTGCCACTGTTCCCCAAGACGCTCCCTCCCCCATCACTCACTCACTGGGCCCCTCCTTTCCACACGTCCCCTGCAAGCCCTTCTCTATCTCCCTCTTCCCAGTCATCCCTGTCCTCCACTCTCGGTTTCTCCACCCCCAGCCCCCACCTCTCGGCATTTCCGTCCTGGCCTTTGGCTCTGGCTCCGGCTCCGGCTCCGGCTCCGGCCAGGGCCCCGGGAGCCCCGAGAGCTGCCGGAGCCCCTGGAAGAGTTGCTGCCGGCTGTGGAGCAGGTGCTGGCAGCCTGGCCCCGGGACAGGAAGCTTGGTCGGCTGTAAGGGAGCCAGGTCTCTTCTGCAGCCCAAGAGAAAAGAGTAGCTGGGCTCAGGCAGGGGGCAGGATTCCACCCCTGGCCCCCTGTGCCACCCCAGCCCTCATCCCAGCTCTGGAAGGAGAGTTGAGACCAGGCAAAGGGCTCAGGCCATCCTGGGGTTGAGAAGCAGAGTGGCCAGTGCATGGCCTTGACATCACGCGCGCTCAGAAACCTGCAGGGAACACCCATCCCTGTTCTCCTCTCACTGAGGCTGGTCCTGAGAAAGGATACGACCGGAGAACCTCAGGGACTTATGCTCAGAGGCAGCTGGAGAGACAGGTGCCTTCGATGTTGATCAAATGCATGAACCCAATGAAAGGGAGGGGTGAGCTGGGTTGAAATCAGCCCATCAATGGCCCCGTCTGCACTGTGCCATCAGCCTCCAGTCCTAAAGCCCACCTTCTACAGCAGCACCCTACAGGGACACACTGGCCTCCTTACCGTCCGGGAGGGGCCCCCATTGAGCCCCCAGGGGCCCCCCCTGCACCCCTCTTCTCTCCCCACTGCGCTCCCGTTCCAAGGAAGACATGCTGCCTGCTGCTCTCAGCCCTGAGGCCCAGCTCCTCTCTTCCTCTGGTGGCGGCAAGGGCGGTGGGGGCAGGTCTGGGGAGAGGCCTGTTTCAGCAGAGGGTCCCACTCCCCTGGTAACAGTCCCTCCCGCTCCCGGTCCCTGGTGCCAGGAGGCTGCGAACGAACAGCCCGGGATGTGGGTTTGCCTGCTCCCCACCTCCAGCCTCCAGAGCCCGCCCTTGGTTTCTGCCCATGTTCACTGCCCCCAGGCCCATGGCCCCTCACCCCCAGGACTGTGCTCCCGCCGGTAGGGCATAGCCTTGGGTTTCTTCCGATGGGCGCGGGGCCCTTGAAGTGGCGGAGTCATCTCCCTGGGCGCCTGCCGGGTTCTCCCTGTAGCGTTAGGAGAAGTGAGAGGAGCAGGTAAGAGAGAAGGTCTAGGGGGGCGGTGGGATGAGGCGAGGGTTCTGTGGACTCACCTGGGGCACTGCTGGCTGTGCTAGGGACAGGGCTGGCGCTGAAGTGATGGGCGGCTATGGGGCCAGCCCCTGGGCCAGCAGGCCTGCCCTCGTGGCTGTTCAGAGCAGGCTGGGACACACTGAGCGGGGAACTGGGCTCCAGGGGCAGCCTCCTGCAATGACATAAGGCCTCAGCACTTGTTCTCTCAGCAAACACTAAGCGCCTACTGTGTGCCAGGCACTGTGTTAGACACTCGGCCTAATACTCAAATGAACAAGACACAGCCAGCCCCCACCAGGCTCCCGAGCTAGTGGAACACGAGGAAAGCCATGTCTTTGAAACCCTCCCGGGAGCTGGCAAAGTCACTCCGAGGGAGAAACAGTCTGAAGGGAGTGAGAGAACTTGTTAGTCTCCAGGTTTCTCCCCAAATCATACTTCCACCCTCATGCACCCCAGATCCACCCACCCACCCATCCATCCATCCATCCATCCATCCATCCATCCATCCATCCATCCACTGGACAGATGTGTACTGAGCGCCTATAAAGTGCACGATGCCATGTGCCTCCCTACCTGGGCATCTGGTGGAGATGGGGAATGTCGGTGAGGGGCTGGGGTGGGTCGGGAGGTGAGGGGGTGAGAGTGGCTGTGGACTGCTGTCCGTAGGAAGGTGTGGGAGAGGGGGTCTCCCCTCGGGACGCAGGGACCAAGCACCCTCCACTGGAGCTGGGCTCGGCCAGGTGGCTCCTCTCAGGCACCGGGGGGCACCACTCTCCTGGCTCTGAGCTGGGGAAAGAGGCAGGAGGGTGGGGACGGCCGAGGAGCTTCCATATCCATCCTTGGCTGTCCAGTCGCTACCTCCCTTCCTCTCGGCTCTCTGCCCTCCCAGCAGGCAGCCGGGGCTGGTCCCCCACGCAGGGCACCTGAAGCCAGAAGCATCCTTACCTGCCCTCGAACTCCTCCTCAGGCCCCTCGAGGCAGCTCAGTTCACAGGAAGGAGGTGGTGGGGGCAGGGCTTCTGGCCAGTTGAGGGAGGGCATCTGCACAGGTTTCCCCAGAAGCTTCGCTTTGCCGGCCCTGGGCCCTGAGCAGAGCGGGGGGGAAGGGGCGGAGGTGAGAACTGTCAGAAGCCAGTGCTGGGCCAGGCCCCGAGGAGTGTGGGGCGAGAGGACCGGGAGGCCTACCGCTGTCCCCCTGGCTCCATTCCGGGGGAGCATACTGGCTCCAGGTGCTCGGGTCCCCGGAGGAGTTTGGGGGGAAGCCCCCATGGAAGGTCTGCAGCTCCTCCCCGGCTGTGTCGATGGTGCTGTAGACGGGCCCCTCGGGGGAAGCGGCTGCGCCCCGGGCCGTCTGAGCCAGGTACAGGGAGATGCCAGCTTCTGAGGAGGAGAAAGAGGGGCCCAGGGAGGAGGCAGGGCAGACGCAGAGAAACAGGACAACAGGAGAATGGAGGGCAAAAGGAAACCCCACCAGGTCGCTTCTTCCCCCACCCAAACCTTACTCCCAAACCAGGGTACAGGTGAGGCCAGAGGGACACCCCAACTCACATCCTCCTGAGGACTGACCAACCTCAGGAGCGCTGGGGCTCCCTGCAGGGTACCCAGGTAGGCAGAGAGGAGAGAAGGGTGCTGGGGCCACGTGGGCCCCCGAGGGAAGGAGAACTCCTCACCATTGTAATATCTGTCGTCTGGGTCGGGGTTGCTGGGGCAGCAGCCCCCCCGGGGTTCCTGGGCGGAGGGGCTTCGAGATGGGTGGGGCCAGGAGTCTGCCAGCCAAGGATAGGGAGCAGGGCCGAGGCCCCCGGGTGGCCTGGGGGAGAGCATGTGGGCGCTGGGGTGGAGAGCCTGGGAAGGCCTGGGAAGTAGAGGAGGCGGGGGCAATGGGGGCGGGGGCAATGGGGGCGGGGGGTAGGAAGTGGCGGTGGTGGGCACTTCAGCTGAGGAGGCAGTGAGGCCTGGAGAGGAAGGGGTGCGGCCTGTCCATGGAGGGGACTATCTGACTACCCTGGGAAGGAAGTTGAGCGAATTACCTGGAACTGGCTCCGGAAAGGCCCTCCGAGTGTGGGAAGGACACTGGGGAAGATGAGGGGAGACTGGATGAGAGAAGAGCCTGGGCTGGGGTCTGAACCCCACAGGGCAGTCCGTGGTGGCTCACCTGCAGGCGTGTAGGCAAAGGAGGCTTCCAGAAAGGATCCCATGGGAGAAAGAAGAGGGAAAATGGGGAAAGGGTCAGAAATAGCCACACTCCTGTCCACTGCTTCACCCCGTCTCAATTCCGCCACTCAGGCTGCACCCTGGACAATTTCATCAGAATCTCTAGGAGTGAGAGGGACTCGGGCATCAGTATTTTTCTAAACCTCCTCAAGTGATTCCCATGTGTAGCCAAGGCTGGGCACCGCTGGTCTAGATGCTCTCAGATCTCTCCAGATGTGCAGGAAGGGCGGGGAGGGGGTTAAGAGGGTAGCAGCAGGCCTTTCCACCCAAACCCCGCCTCACAAGGTACTGCCTGGGTCCTGGCCAGGCCCGCCCTCACAAGTATATCTTCTTAGACTCGCCCCCGTTATTTATTTTAAAATACATTTTTTTATTGATTTCAGAGAGGAAGGGAGAGGGAGAGATAGAAACATCAGTGTGGGATCAGCACCCCACACTTAGTTGGAGCCCACAACCCGGCCCTGTGCCTTGACCGGGAATCCAACCCTGACCTTCTGGTTCACAGGTGGATGCTCAACCACTGAGCCACACCAGCCCGGCTGACTGCAGAGCCAGCTCTCTCCTCCCTTGGCGTCTGAAGGGTGAGTCTTGCCCCTTCCCAGGCTCAGGTGCCGCCCCCTCCCGGCCTCGCCCCTCCCCACCCCACCCAGTCCCTCCTGCTCTGGGGTCCGCGCTGTGGATGGAGCCCTGCGCCCAGGGGCGGAGCTCCGGCCCCCGCCTCCCGCTCCCTCTCTCCGGGCGGCCCGCCTCCCTCCCAGGAAGGCGGCTCCAGGCTCTGTCCGCTCCGTCTCCCAGCGTCTGTCCGAGGGCGCCCTAGGCCCGCAGCCCCGCGGCCCGTCGCCCCGACGGCGCTCACCTGCGTAGTGGCTGAGCTCCTTGCGCTGCCTGCGGCGCCGACAGAGGGCGCCGCCGAGCCCGATGAGCAGCGCCCCGCACGCCGCGCCGCCGCCCGCCAGAAAGGCCGGCTCCCGCAGCACCCGCGCCAGCCGCTCCGCCAGCCCCTGGCCCGCCTCGAGCGCGGGCTCCCGCTCCCGGGGGATCGCTGCGGGGGTCAGAGCCGTGAGCGCAGTAGAGGCCTGGGAACGTCCAGCCCCTCCGGCCCCCCACCCCCCACCCCCCACCTCCAGACTCACGCAGCTGCACCGACACCGGGGCGCTGGCCACGCCCACGCCGGCGCTGGTGGCCGCTGCGACCTGAGTCCGGTAGCGGAGACCTGGCAGCAGCCCCTGCAGCACCGCAGAGCGCGCCCAGCCTGCGGCGGACCGGTTGAGGTGGAAGCGGCTCTCGTTGCCCAGGCACCAGATCTGGGAACCGAGACCCGGGCTAGAGTCGGGAGTGGGATTCTGGCCGCACGTGGAAACTAGACGCTCCGAATGGCACAGGGCGCTCAGCCAGGCATCATTCAGCCCAGAGAGGGCACGGACCCCTCTCTCCTCCCCCAGACCCTTTCCCCCCCTCCCCCCCCCCCCCCCCCAGGCCGGCCCTAGGTCCCTTTCAATCCTAGCCCGGGCTCTCCTCTCCCTCCCACACGCCCTGTACCTGGTATTCCTTGATGACCCCATTCTGCTGGGAGGGGAGCGGAGGTTCCCAGGACACAGTGATACTGCTGTTGCCTTCACCCCCCAAGGCTACTGCCACTGCCTGGGGGGGACCGCTGGGGGCTGGCCAGGGTGGAAAGACTCAGCCATTGATTGCAAGCTGCCCCTCAGGCCCCAACCTCTTCCCATTCCCACCCCCGCCCCCAGTTCTAACATCTTAGGGAACTAAGGCTTCCTACCCACTTGCCTTGCTCTCCGCCTGCAAGCCTTCCCCCTCCCACTACCCTCTTGTCCATCCAGAAGCTCCGTGCGCGCCCCTTACCCTCTTCAGGAGTGCTCCTGGCCACCAAGAGGCTGTCAGCACCCAGCCCCTCCTGGCCTTGGGCTTGCACTTTGATCTGAATGCGGGTCCCTGCGGGGAGTCCTCTCAGCACAGTACTCTGCTGGCTTGGGGACTGTAGGTCCAGCACTGTCCAGCTTCCCCCATCAGGACCTGCTACCCTCCAAGACACCCGGAAACCTTGCACCAGCTGGACTGGGCCATCTACCTGCAGGAGGAAAGAGGGAGTGAATCAGGCCCAGCCACTCTTCCATTCACCCATCTTCCCCAGCCACTCCCTTCCCGCTCTCCCCCACCCGTTCTTGGAGGCCCCTACGTCCCCCGTCATTATCCCTGCCCTTCACCTCATCCCTATGCCACACTCACAGTCCAGGACACCTGCAGGGTCCGGGGCCCAAGGATGGTGGGCTCCTGCAGACGCACAGCCACTTCAGCCAGTCCCGGCTGGCCACTCCGTGGGTCCTCCACTGGCCTGGATGGGTTGCTGTCTGTTGACCAAAAAGCCTGCTCAGCAGGGGCCAGCAGGAGCAGGGAGTCACCACGGAACGTGCACTGTGGTCTGCCTCTGCCCTGCCCTGCAGACAGTCCTACTTAGTGCTCCAGAGCACACCCCAGGGTCAAGAGAGGCTGGGGGAGGAGGGACAGAGGTGAGCCTTCTAGTCCTGATAACCTACATATGCTGTGAGGAAGGGACTCAGGAGTGAGGTACCACCAAGGTGACTGAATCATTCTCCTCTCTCTCTCTCGCCTCTCCCCCTCCTTCTCCTCATCCTCCTCCTTCTTCTTCTCCCTCTCCCTCTACCTCCCTTCTTCCTCTTCCTCTCCCTTCTCCCTCTCCTCCTTCTTCTCTTGTTTCCTTGATGAAAGCGAAGCATGACCCCCTGCCTCAGGCCAACCCCCAGTACAGACCTGGCACCACAGGGAAGGGCTGCCATGGTGCCATGGTTTTGGGGGAGGGGTGCTATGCAGTGTCACATGTCATAACCATGAGCCAGGGATCCTGCCCTTACCCTGGGTGCGGACAGGCTCAGAGACGGGGCTGGGCTCACTGAGGCCCCAGGCTCCCGCCGCTCGCACCAGGAACAGGTAGATGGTGTTGGGCTGCAGACCGCCAACGGTGTGTGTCTCCAGCTGCACGCCATCTGCCACAGTCCTCCATGTGTTGCCAGCTGCTTGGCTGCAACAGGAATGAGGTGGCAGAGTTGTCTAAGCCAGGGAGCCCCAACCTGCCTCATCCATTCTCTTATGGCCCCCTACTGCCTCCTCCCCCCGGGGGGGAAAGGGAACGGGCAAACCTCTCCCCACAATAGCAAAGACCCTAAGGACACAGGGGCCCCTCCTTTGAGCTGTCCAGGTTTGCACTTGCAACCTTCTCTGTACCTGAAAGCCTCTATCAAATATGAGGTAACTGTGGCCCCAGCCCGCTGGCTGGGCTTCCAGGTCAGGGTCACGCTGTTCTTGGTGATCTCGGTGACCACTGGCTGGGAGGGAGGCCCCGGAGGGGTACTGGCTTCTGGGGGCGGACCTGGTAATTCTCCCCAGTCTTCTGCAGTGAGGAGACAATCTTTAAGTAGAAGACTGGGAAAAGAAGAAGGTAACCTGCCGCCTTCCCAGAGGGGACGGTGGAGCTGTGACAGTGCTGCTGGTGGAGAGGGCGACGGAGTGCACTAAGCTCTACTCACATCCGCCTCCCAAGGGCACCAATTCTGTCCTCCGCCTCCTCCGCCTCCTCCCCCTCCCACTACCAAGGCCATGGCATTGGGAAGATAAAATAAGTCCTGGGGTTTGGCACCACGTACTGGCTGCCTTTGAAGAATGGAGAAAGGCCCTGGCAAAGAAGGGAAAGGAGGAGACACTCACCCCGCCTCCTGAGCCAGGCACTCCACGTGGCCTCCCCTGTGGCACTCCTGGCCACACAGCTGTAGAAGCCCATGTCCGTCTCCTGTAGGGGAGGGTAGAGGACTGGCAAACTGGGAGTGGAACAAGGTTAGGGTGAGAGGGTGGAGCACAGCATTCAGAAGGATGGGGAGGATGCACGCCAGCTGGTCCGAGAGAGCAGAGGGTGAGGATGGAGCTAGAGTCCCAGCGGGTACGTAACTGCAGTCGGGCGTCCTCCGTTACCTGGGCCCGGGGCGGGGGGAGGGGGGAGACTCACCTGCACGTTGGTGATGTGCAGGCTGCCATTGGCCATTAGGTTGAGCTGGAGGTCATCTCCCTGCAGCCACTGCCCGTCCTTCTTCCATTGGACGCTAGGCTGAGGGTTCCCGGCCACTCTGCATGGCAGCCACACAGAGGAGCCAAGTGCCAGTGTCTGATTTGCTGGTCCCTGGAGGATGATGGGAGGCAGCCCATCCATCGAGGCTGAGAGAGGAAGAACTCGGGTACCTCAGAGGAGGATCCCAGGTTCAGGCAAGCAGCTCCTTGTCCTCATTCTCTGCTCATTCCCAGAGCCCCCGCCCCCCAAGGTCGAAGGGGCTTCCATAAGCAACTGTAGTCTCTGCCCGGAACCAGCAATCTATTAGTAGTGGCTTCTTTGGAAACTCTGAGGGTAAGTCTCAGGAAGATATCATAGAGAATCCAAGGAAAACGTCTCTTTAAGCCATTATTTCGTCCCGGGCCTTTGGGTCCCATCTTATCTCCATAGGCACATACCTTCTTTTACCTTCAACAAGGCCTTGGCCAGGATGCTGCCAGCCACACTGACCGCCTGGCACACGTAGTAGCCAGCATCTGCACGCTGCACCTCGGTGATGTTGAGCTGGCCTCTGGGGGAGACGGAGAAGCGCCCTGTGGGCTGAAGGGACTGACTGGGGAAAAGCAGCACCTGGGGGCAGAGCAAGGAACCACGGTAGGGGGTAGGGACAGAGCAGGCAGCTCTCCCCCTTCCCATCAACATCAGAATTCAGAGCGTTCCCAAGGTTCTGATTCATGCTCTGCCCCCAGCCAGTCATGTGACATTGAGTGAACTAGTTAAACCTATTCACAATAAAAGAGCGATTTGATGAGATGATTTGGGGATGTGCTCCCCCAGCTCTGTGCGAGCCATTTGAACTTCCTGAGCCCAAATTTCCCCAAATAAGAAGACTCTTAGAGGATAGTTAGGAAGATTAAATGAAGTGATCATATGGGAACTCTTTTTTTTTTTAATATATTTTATTGATATTTTACAGAAAGGAAAGGAGAGGGATAGATAGTTAGAAACATCAATCAGCTGCCTCATGCAGGCCCACCACTGGGGATGTGCCTGCAACCCAGGTACATGCCCTTGACCGGAATCGAACCTGGGACCTTTCAGTCCGCAGGCCGACGCTCTATCCACTGAGCCAAACCGGTTAGGGCTGGGAACTCTTAATACATTGCGTGATAAATGTTACATACGCTCCTCTTCTTTCTGGCTCTAACATTTTACATTAGATACATACACGGAAGGTAGTGGAGTAGGTGTGGGTCTCAGGACATATACATAAGCGCCATGCTGAGCCCCTGACTCATACCTACTCCCACCCTCTACCACCACCAGCACTTTTATTCATTTCAGAATCTAATGGAAGCACAGCAGACTCCGATGCTAGGGCAGATGATGGGGGAATTATGGTTGTGGATTTGAAATGAGGTCGTAGTGTCCTGGTTTCCCAGCGGGTGGAATTCATCAGACTTATTTTGTTACACTGATCTTGTTTTCCAATAGCAAAATTCCCGCCTTTCCCTTACACTGTAAGTGGTTCTCAGCCTTCTGGCCCTTTAAATACAGTTCCTCATGTTGTCACCCAACCGTAAAATTATTTTCGTTGCTACTTCATAACTGTAATGTTACTGCTGTTATGAATCATAATGTAAATATCTGATATGCAGGATGGTCTTAGGCGACCCCTGTGAAAGGGTCATTCGACCGCCCAAGGGGCCGCGACCCACAGGTTGAGAACCGCTGCCTTACAGGACGTTACTTATGCTGTAACCTCAGCTAATGTTCACTCCAGTTGTATGTTCTGGGATTTGTTTGCTACTATTGCGCGCCCCCTAGTGGAGGCCTCTTATAAATAGGAAAGCAAGTCATACTCTTCGGTCCACAGCTTTGATTACAGAGCTATTTGCTTTCTAGAGCGATGTATAAAGCCTGAGGCCCCACGGCCTGGCGAAGGAGGGATCTAATTAAATTTGCTGCATCCTCAGGACATCCTTGACCCAAAGAAAAAGATTCCGAGGAATTCCTGCACAGGACTGTTCCCTACCACCTAAATGTATTACCATTTATTTTTAAAGTGTTAGCTACGTCTCAGGCCCTTTCTATTAATTATCTTATTTAATCCTCACAAATAACCTGCAAGGGCTCCTGAGAGGACCAAAGGTAAAGCAGAATCCCGAGAGCAGTTTGCAGAATGTAGAAAGAGGGGGCTAGGACAAGGGCGGGGGGGAGCCAGTGGGAAGCCCCTGGAGTGGACACCTACTTGACTTCCCTCCTTCTGCCAGAAGATGGCAGGCGGGGGGTTTCCTTTGGTCTCGCACTGAAACGTCACGCTCTGTCCAGCGGCTGCCATCTGGTCCTGGGGCTGGGTCACCAGCTGGGGTGGGACTGGCAAGGGGAGGGGAGATAAAGGAACAGGGAGTCAGGGGTACTAAGGCGGAAGACTGAGGGAACAGGAGAGCGACGTCAGGCGTGGCTGAAGTAGGAGCAGATTCTCACCCATCTCTTGCTCAAGTCTGTTTCGCTGTCTCCTTCTCTCTCTTGTCCAAGTCTCAGGTGACCCCCACAGCTCCTGCTTTTCCTTTCCTACTCGGCTCCCCCTCCCTCCATTTCCCTCATCTCACCCCTGCTGTGGGCAGAACCAAGTGGGGCCTCACCGTGAACACGGAGGGAGCCAGACGCTTCCACTCGGCCCATGCTGTTCTCCGCCACACAGGTGTACGTCCCCTCGTCTTCAGCACTCACATGCCCCATCCAAAGGCTGTGGTCGCTCCGGATCTCATACCTGCTCCACTCCCCACCCCCAGGCTGGGTTGGCCATAGCTACAGATCACTTCTGCCTCCCCCAGGACAGACACCAGGGACAAGGCGGACCTCGGCAGGGGCAGAAGCTCTATGAATGGAGCTGGGGACCGGGTAGGACAGGGCCACAGGCTCTGGGGAACAGACTTCTCTGTGTGAGAGGGTATCTGCCTCCCTGTTTTCTAGGGCAGGGTACACGCTTGAGCTGGCTAGCTCTCCTCACCTGCCTGTGGGCAGTTCTCCGTCCTCCCTTCGCCAGTGTAGCCGAGGTGGCGGATCCCCGTGCACCTCACATGGGAAATGTGCGGGGGCACCAGCCAGGACCACCTGACTCACTGGTTTCCGCAGGAACGAGGGACGCTCTGTGGCGCGGGAGTGAGGGAACAGTCAGGGGTCTGCACGGCTGCCCGCTGCTTCCCTGGCTCCGTGCTCCCATCGCTCCAAACCTCCGCGTGCCTACCCTGTACCACAAGTTCGGCCGGCCCGCTCTCCCGTTCTCCTGCCATGTTGGAGGCCACACACACGTACATCCCTGCATCACTCTTGTGTGCATGTGACATCATCAGCTTCCCGCCACGGATCTGCGGAGTAACCACAGGCACGCTGGTCCTTTATAGCCATCAAAGCATATTCATTTGATTTTCACAACAAACCCATGAAGAACACCAGTGACGCTGATCCATTTGGATAAGAAATTGTCCCCCTAACCGGTCTGGCTCAGTGGATACAGCGTCGGCCTGCGGACTCAAGGGTCCCAGGTTCAATTTTGGTCAAGGGCATGTACCTTGGTTGCGGTCACATCCCTAGTGGCGAGTGTGCAGGAGGCAGCTGATCAATGTTTCTCTCTCATCGATGTTTCTAACTCTCTATCCCTGTCCCTTCCTCTCTATAAAAAATCAATAAAATATATCTTTTTTTAAAAAAAAAAAGACATTGTCGCTTTGTCCAAGGTGCGGTTCAGGTCTGTTTTTTCTCCCAAGGGTCCCTGGGGCACCATGCTCTACCCCGCTATCTTATACCAAGTCCATCGTACCCATCCTCCTTCATCCCTCACTCAGCAGCTGGCTCTCAGCTCTGGTCAACTGATGCCCTGATCTCAGATCTCCTGCCTCATTCCCTGAAAGAGCATCAGTCCCCGTCTCCTAGGAGGCAGGCGCATGGCCCCGCCCCCTGTGACTGCTGACTCCGCCCCCCTGGTGCAACCCCAGCCTGGCCCCGCCCTCACCGTGATCCTTCCCTCCTCCTCCTTGACTGGGGTGCCGCCCTTCCTCCAGGTCACCGACGGCTCCGGGTGGCCGCGGGGGGGCACGCATTCCATCACAGCTGGCTCCCCCACTGCCACCACCACGTTTCCAGGAGCCTGCCGGAAATCGTCGCGAAGGACTAGAGAGAGAGAGAGAGAGAGAGAGAGAGAGAGAGAGAGAGAGAGAGAATGTGAGTACATATATGACTATGACTGTCTGCCCCGCCGCAGGTGAGAACACACCAGGCGCAGGTGTGGACATCAGAGACCAAAGATGAATCGCCCGAGACGGGAGCTGGTTCCAGACGGGCTGGCCCGCGCCCACCCCAACCCCCCCGCACCCCAGACCCCAGGGCCGCTGGCTGCCTCCCCGCCTTCACCTGCCACTTCCAGCGAGGCGTTCCTGCTGGCCGCCGCCCCCAGGTAATTGCGCGCCACGCACGTGTAGACGCCCTCGTCGGGGCGCGCGCGGCGCCCGTGCACGATGCGCGGGAAGAAGAGGGCGCCGCTGGGCAGCAGCAGGCGGTGAGCGCGCGGGTCCTCGCGCGCGGTGGCCACGCGCGCCCCGTTTTTGTACCACTCGATGTGCGGCCGGGGCCGGCCCTCCGCCCGGCAGGGCAGCGTGGCCGGTTCGCCCCGGGACACCAGCAGATCTGGCGGCTGCTCCACGATGCGCGGTACCGCGTCCTCGGGCCCGGCCCTCGACCCTGGAGGATGGGAGGGACGCGGAGCGCTCAGACCCGCAAGTTGGGGAGAGAGGGAAGCTCCAGAGAGAAAAGGGACCCCGCCTCTCCGGGCAAGAGCGGGTACGTCCTTCTGGGAAGACGCCCCGGGTCGGGACATCCGCCTCCTCCCCTCGGTCAGGTCTAATGGGGAACGGAGGGCCACCGCGCCTCCAGCTGCCTGGCCTCATCCCCGTCCGCCCTGGGCCACGGATGTCCTTGCTCCGTAAGCGGGACCGCAAAGGCCGAAACTGGGCTCCTCGCCTCCGCGCCCCCGGGTAATTGCGCGCCACACACCTGTAGACGCCCTCGTTGGGGCGCGCGGGATGTGGCAGCGACACGGGGAACGTGGCCAGGCCTGGGGGGAGGAGGGGACCCCGGGACGAGAAGGCACAGAGCCCGTCTACTGACGCCCCAGACAATCATGTTTCGGGCTCCGTGAAGCCACCGGGATGGAACCCACGCGAGCGGTAGCGGGAATGTGAGTAACGCTGGCTTCTGAGCGGGCGCGGGTTTCGGCGGGTGGTTCTCGGGGTGATGGAAGGCCACACTCCGCTGAGAAAGGCATTGCGCTCCTGCCCTGGCTCTCTGGGGTCCGCTCTCCGCGCCTTCCGCTCCTGCCCCTCCCTGGGCCTGCTGACTTCTCCCTTCGCGTCTGCGGTGGTTTGGGAGCCCGGAGCCTCGAGCCCGGAGCGCGTCAGGCTCAGCTGGATCCAAAGTGGCTTCGTGACCCCTGGCGGCCTGCAGGCGCCGCTGCCGCCTCGCGGCATCTGTGTCCTTCACTCGCCAGGACCCATGGAACCCGCTGCTGTTCTCCACCTCCCACCCCAACTCCGCTTCTCCACTCGGTCCCACAATCCGCGAACCTCTCCTTCCAGCCTCGGTGGGAGAGTGGGTTTCACTGCCCGGCCTACTTTTACGAGTTCCGATGGAGAGGACGCGAGATGGGTTCCCCCCCGTGGTGCTGTTCTGGGGAGCGTGTATTGAAGGGGTCGGGGGCGAGAAGATGGGTTTCCCTCCCACTTGGAGAAGGGAGTCATTTTTCTCCATGTCCCTTCTAGATGGAAACTTCTGATGCTCACCCCATTCCCCGCCATCCCACCCCAGGCCCAGTTCAGATGAGCAGCGCTGGAGTGAGGAGGAGCTCAGAGGTTGGCTGGAACAAAGTAGGGCGGGAATCTGAGGCTTTGACACTAACTCCTGTGAGAACCTGGGCAATTACTGAACTTCTCTGGGTCTCAGCTTCTTTGTAGTAATAAAGAACAGTCATGGGGTCGTCATAAGACCATAATGTACTTCCCCACAAGCACTTGGGAGAAGGCTCAATAAATACGGCTGGTCTAAGATTACTGCCGGATCCTTCTCCCCTTCCTACCTGACCTCATCATGGCTACTATAGTCTTTACCTGACTCGGATTCTACCCGGCCCCAGTATTCCCCTTTGCCCGTCACACAACCATCAGATGTCATAGGAATAGGCAGGTCTGTTATAGCCAAGCTCTGTGCTGTTTCTATGACCACTGGGGTACCGTCTGTCTTCTCTGAATTTGCTTCCTCCACTGCGAATGTGACCATCAATTCCTCGCCTACAAACCTCACTGGGACAGTGTAGAGTGAACGCCCCCGGGGAGAGCGCTGAGGTGTCTGTGGGAAGGGCTCTGTACTTAACCTCCTGGGGATCCGGGAGGGTCAGCAGATTGGCGAATTCCAGCTCATTCCCCACCTTCCTCCCCACTCCCTCGGTGCAGGGCTCACCTTGCTGGTCCGCCCTTTCCCCCTAATTCCTGTAGACACATCTGCAGGCTCCCTTCCCCTGGAATTTCCTCCCTGTCATTTGGGGGTCTCAGGAGAGGCTTCGACAGAAGCTAATGAATAGCTAAGGGTCATGCTAATCGGGCTCTGGGGCTTCTCCCCAGCACCTGAGCACACACCACTGCCCAGGTCTCCTTGCTCGCCGCCCTGGGGTCTCCAGCACAGCGCTCGCCCTAGATCCCGGTTGGCGAAGGCGGGCGGACCCCGGCTGGGGAAGAATCAGACGGGGAATCCCGGCCCAAGTGCCAGGGAAGGTGGAGTTCCCGACGCGGCCGGCAGGGGGCGAGCTCGGCCCTGTCCCGGCTCCCGGGACGCGGAGGAGCGCGCGGTCTCAGCCACGATTTATTCATCAGCGTAATTTGCGCGGACGACCTCGCCGCCAGCGCAGCCCGCCCGCCCAGCTCTGCCCGGTGGACCGGCTGCGAGTCCGCCTCCGAAGGGCAAACTCCTAAGTGCCCTGAACCGGTCGCTGCCTCCGTCGAGCTCGGTAGCAAGCACACCCACCCACCATTTCGGCTTCCTCGCCCTCGTCCTAAGTTTAGAGTTCTCGGCCAACTCGGGTTCCCGGTGGGAACCTGCTACCCGGGCGGGTCACTAAGTGGCCCGGCGTGGCCCAAGCCCGGGGACCAGGCCCCTCCGCTGTCCTCTCCGCAAGGGGTCCCGGCCTCTCCTAGCTCCAACTTGCCCGCACCCGCCCATGTTTCTCCTCGCCTGGGGTCGCCTGGGGAGGTGGGGAGTAATGACTCAGCAACCATCTCCCCCCAAAATCCTCGACCCCCCCCCCACGCCCCGGACACCCACTCAGGTGCTCAAAGCCCCATATCATCCCTTGATCCCCTCCGGGGAGGCGCTGGGAGGCGCCCCTGGGTCTCCACGAGGGGCAGGAGCTCTTGGTCTCCTCCTCCGCGCCGCCCTCCCACCTTCCTCCCATTCAGGATCCCACGTCCCCACGGGGCTGGGGCTTACCGTTGAGAGAAGGCTCGCCCGGGGCCAGCAGGCTGAGGTTGAGCGCCGCCCCCGAGGCGTTGAAGCCGAAGAGCAGTTCGCTGGAGTTGGACGCGTCCCCGGCCAGGGAGTCGGCGAACAGGTTCATCTGCAGCAGCGCGTTGAGCAGGTAGCGCAGCATGGCGCCACCGGACCAGGACCCGGGCGGGGGGCTCGGAACCCGGCCCCTGGGTCGGCGACCCGCGGGCCGGGAGCCGCCAGCCCCTCGGCAGCCTCTGCGCTCCGCCCCAGCCACGGTGCCGCTGTCCCGCCGGCCGGCGCCCGGGTGCCGCCGTGCCTCCGCGCGTCCGCCTTCCCTGTCCTTCTCCCCGCCCCTCGGCGCCGCGGCCCCCGGAGGGCTGAGCGGCGGAAAGCAGGTGCCACCCGACCGCGGCGTAATTAAGGGATTAATCCGACCCCCTTCCTCCTCCCCCCTCCCCGCCCCTGCGGCCGCGAGCGGGGCCGGAGACAGTCGCTCGCCAAGAGTTGGAGTCCCCGCCCCGTGCCCCCAGCCCCCAGCCAGGCTCTGGAGGTCGCGGGAGAGTTTCCTGCTTTCTTAAAGCCCCTGAGACGAGAAAGGAGGCTCTGCCGGACTCTGTCCTGCCTGATTTTAGAACAGAAAGCCTCCCTGCCTTTCCCGGGCCCTTGGGGAAACTGAGGCACAAAGCCCTAGATCGCTCCTCTAGCTCTCAAAACCCCGGCTCCATTTCCTCGCAGGTCCCTGGGTTTATCCGCGGAAGCGCGGAAGGCTGGGGAGGTTTGAGGAAGGAGTTGGGTGGGGGTTAGGGATGGAGAACAATCCCACGCGTGTCCGACACCCCTGGGCCCGCAGTCACCCGGTTTGCAACGGAGAGCCTGGGGATGAGGCGGGGCGGCCTGACCCTAATCTAGCAGTTCCTATAGGAGACTCAGGACCCGGATAAAACTTCGGAGAGGAAGCCCCGGGGCGCCAGGCAGCTCGCATCGATTTGCATTCTTTTTGCAAACTGCAGTGCTGGGACGAGTTTTATGAAATGGTTTCACCTTTTGGAAGAGACTGATGGGGAGCCAGGGAGCGCGGGACAAAGACAAAGCAATATTTCCCCGGTGAAGGCAAGTGCAAGAGAAGAGATGGGCTTCATGTAAAAGTCCTGCAAACCTGACAACTTCGTCCTTCCGGGTTGGGGAGAGGGGCATGACCCCTCCCCCAGTCCCAGCCTGCTTCTGACTTTTCTGGAGTTCTTTTTACCTATCTCCCCGTCCCACATCCCCAACCCATTCATATTCTCTCTCTCTCTCTCTCTCTCTCTCTCTCTCTCTCTCTCTCTCTCTCTCTCTCTTGCTCTCGCTCTCGCTCTCCCCCCTCTCTCCCAGGCTGGAACAGCGGGGGGGTGTCAGGAGAAGAGAGAGACCAGCCTTCTTTAAAAAAAAAAAAAATTGATTTTCTACAGATAGTAAGGGAGAGGGTCAGAGAGTCAGAAACATCAATCAGCTGCCTCCTGCACACCACCTACTGGGGATGTGCCCGCAATCAAGGTACATGCCCTTGACTAGAATCGAACCCGGGATCCTTCAGTCCACAGGCCGATGCTCTAGCCACTGAGCCAAACCGGTTAGGGTAAGGCCAGCCTTCTTATCTGGGGTCAGGCCCTGCCGGTGGGTGAGCATCGGGTTGTAGCTGAACCCCAGGTCCTGTGTGATGAAATCACCTTTGCTGGGTGACTGCTTCTGACCAGGGAGGGGGCAAGTGAACAGGTCTAGAGCCAGAAAGTGGACTCCAGCCTTCAAGTGGACCCCGTACTTCCTAAGGGACCAGCCCTGGGGCCTCAGAATAATTGGTGGTTGGGTGTCTTCACTTGCCTCAGCTCCGCCGGAGACTTTGCAGGGCCAAACACAAGGTGCTGGGGGGGGGGGGGTTGGAGGCTGGCTGGCCCTGTTGGAGGGAGGCAGACCCCCCTGAGAGCAGTTCTTTGAGCCCCCCCTCTGCCAGGGCTGGACTAGGAGTCCTGCGCCCCCAGAGGACTTCAGTCCCAGCCCACCTTGAGGCTGACAGTTGAGGGAGGTGGGAAAGGGGCTGGTGACACCTCTCTTCTTTGGAAAGGACTAAGAGATGGCACTTAGCAGATGGTAAGGGGTAGATTTGGGGTGACGAACCCAGAATCAAGATCCCATCCTGTATTTGCCAGTTAGAAGGATCACCACTCGACCTCAGGTGCTCTGCTTTCCAGGAGGCTCCCCATCTGGGGGGGTGGGGGGGGCTCTGCTTCTCCTCCTGCTGACCTAGGTCGCCTGGGTTCCATCACACCACGGACTGAGCCAGGACAGAAACCCAGGATCCTGGAGGACAGGGCGAGCTGTCCAGACAGGAAACTGAGCCCTGCCATGGGGCTCCTGCCCCCCCCCCATTCTAATCCCCCGATTTGCTCCCCATCAGCCTCTCAGCAAACACAAGTCCTGCCAGCGTCTAGGGGCTTGTCACCCTGTTAGCGGATTTGTTCGCAGAGGCGTCGCAGTTAATTGGCCTTTTATGTAGGGATCAGGGAGTATTTGCTCAGGGTTCCCTGAGTGGAGGCTGCCAGTCAGTCCCTGGGCAAGGCTGCTTCCCGATCCCCATCTCCTGGGTTTGGAGGCTGGACAAATGCTGGGGTCCCTCTCCTTCCTCCCTCCCAGGACTCTTCTGGCCCAAATCTCCTATACCTCTTCTGCACCTTCTCCACGCTTTTTCCTCTCTCCACTTTTATGCTTGTTTCTCTCTGGTCTTTTTCTCTTTGTACTTCTCTGTATCTCTGGAACGCTCTCCCTTTTAACCAACTCAGACCGAATGCCAAAAGAGGGTGGAGCATTCAACTGGGGTGTACTGGAGAATAGAAACCTCCCCTCATAGCCTCGGCTTCTCCCCCACAATCTGTGTCCCTAGAACCTCTGGTCCAGTAGAGGGCGGGGCAGAGTGGGTGGAGTAGACCCCCCCCACCCCACTTCAGTCCTTCATGCCCTCCTGGCCCTGCACCTTCTCAAGGCTAAGCTTCTCTCTGGTTTGAGACCATAGGCTGTTCTGGAAGGAGTTTCCATCCCTATCTCCTCACTCCCTGCCCACTCCCCCCAAATTACCCACCCAACTCTGCTTTGCCTCTTGCTTAGAGAGGGTAGGTAGCTCACTGCATCTGCTGCCACTCCTACCCTGCAGACTACAGGACCAGGGCCCTCCAGCGAGATGCACTGTGACCGCAGGGCCCTTACTCGGCTCAGGTTCCATCCAATGGATCTGGACGTTTCTTCGGGCTGAAGAGAGGATCAGAGTTGAGTTCAGAACACCTCCTTCACTTCCGCTGCCCTGGGAAACTGCTTCCTTTGAAGGGTTTTATCTATAACAGTCTGCACTTTAGAAAAGGGAGAAAAGAGAAAAGGAGGTGTGAAGGGGGATTGGCAGAAAGAGGAGAGAGTAGCAGGAGGCAGGATGGCTGGGGAGAGTTGAGTTTGTGGAGGTAGAGGGTAAGTTCCTTCTGATAGTGTTATGGCATCTGGGAAGACGTGTCTGCCTGTATGTGTCTCTCTGTGTGCATCTATGTATGTGTGTCTTTGTGTGTGTCTGTCTGTGTGTGTCTATGTGAGCGTCTGTGTGTGTGTCTGTGTGTGTGCTGAGGGAGAGAACAGTTACCCACCAGGCCAACTTTCTTATCCCAGTGCCAACACCCTGGCCAGGGAATGTAGCTGGGAATTTTCAGTGCCCAGGCTTCTTGGTGGTCCCAAGCCCTCATGCCAGCTGGTAATAGCTGAAGCTGCTGGCATGTAATTTCCCCAGAGGGCAGTCTGAGGACAATCCTGCCCCGTCTCGTACTGATTACTGCCACTGTCTCTCCCCAACACACACACACACACACACACACACACACACACACACACACACCGCCTAGTCCATTTACATCCCCCTAGAGCCTGCAGCTTCCCATCACTCTCCCTGCCTGGACCTCTTCCCAGGGCACTGATACACACTGAGCATATGTGTGTATTTTGGTGGGGGCGGGGAGACAAGAAACTAGCATCTGTCCCCCACCCTCACTGAGCTATGCCTGTGAATGACCAGCAGGGTTGCTGGCTTCAGAGTTCTGATGCCAGGAGGCAGTGACCAGCCAGCAAGGGCCAGAGGGCCGCACAGAAGGGGGAGTCAGAAAGCAAACAGCATCTGCAGGAAAGCAGGCAGCAGGAGCCCGCCCCTGGCCGGAGCCAGGGTCTGTTGGCTCAACCCTTATAACTGCTGAGATAAGAAGCCAGCCCCCCACCCTGCCTAAGAGTACCCCTTGCCCCACAGGGTTCCAGTGGGGAAGCCTCTGGGGAGATACTTTGCAACTCACTCCAGCAAGTCTGGAGGCAACTGGGCAGAAGTGTGCACATCCTCATGCCAACAGGACAGCGGCTGGGGGACAAGAGCGAGCTGGTTCCTTATATAAAACTTGGTACAGAGCAAGCCCTCCAGAAGGACTGGTTCAGTGAACACAACCGTGCACTTGCTAGTCCTTGCAACTGGCCCCTCAGAGCCCACTGCCTTCTCCACCTCTCTCCACCTCCCTGTGAGCACGCCTCTCCAGTCAGTTTCTGGGAGGCCTCCTGCCATCTCCCTTGCCACTGCCTCAGTCCAGGTTCTCACCATCTTTCACTCTCTGCATCCAGTCTCCTCCTCCCCCAGCATCCACCCTCTACGCTGCTGCTTAGGGGAGTTGTCCCGTTATTTGTTCAACCCTGTTTAGTAAGCACCTACTAAGTGCCAGACACTCCGCTACATGCTTATCTCTAACGTTCAAAGCTGATCGTGTCACTGGCCCACTTAAAATATGCTGGCTCCTCAGTTCCTGCAGGGTAGACCCCACCCATGTGGCAACAAGAATTACCATAGTCTGCATGCTGCCTGCCCTCCCAAGATCTTTGCCTTTACCACCACCCTTCCCCTCTGGCCATCTATATCCTGCCACCAGCTACTTCCTGTCATTCATGTGTGGTGCTCTCCCGATTTTTCTGTCTTTGCTCTCGTCCTTCCCTCTTCCTGAAATCCCTCTCCCCTCCATTCTCCACCTGCTGGCTCCTTTCATCCTGGCAATCCTGCTCCAGTAATCCGATTAGTGAGTCCTCCCCGACACTCCCAGACTGTGGGGTCCTCCAAGACCACTTGGTTTATTCCCCTGCTGCATAACTTAGGATGTTTTAATTTTTTTTGCTTACACGTCTATCTTCCCCATGAGCTGCAATGTCCCCTTAGAGAGCAGGAACTCCGTCTTATTCCCCATCTGAGGACAACTCTACCTCCATCTCATACTGAGTACTGCCTGTGGGGAAGCCACTTTGCAACTCACTCCAGCAAATATATTTTTAAAATATTTTTATTGATTTCAGAGAGGAAGGGAGAGGAAGAGAGAGATAGAAACATCAATGATGAGAGAGAATCATTGATCGGTTGCCTCCTGCATGCCCCCTACTGGAGATTGAGCCCCCACAACCAGGGTATGTGCCCTGACCGGAAATTGAACCGTGACCTCCTGGTTCATATGCTGATGTTCAACCACTGAGCCACACTGACCAGGCTCTTACTCATCTGTGTACCCCTGGTGCCTGACATGATGTGTAGCATGTAGTCGGTACTCAGTTAACATTAATGAAGATATGAGTTATAGTAGATGACATCCCCTGTGAACTTACGATTGCCAGGGCTGTTCTAATTGGGTTACTCATTTAATCCTCCTAAAAACCCTATGAATAGCTGCTGTGGTTACCTTCATTTACACATGGGGAGATGGGTACAGAGTGGTTAAGTACTTGCCCCAAATCACTTGGCTAGTAAGTAGGTGGCCCAGGATTTATTTTTTTTTAATATATTTTATTGATTTATTTTTTTTTTACAGAGAGGAAAGGACAGGGATAGAGAGTTAGAAACATCGATGAGAGAGAAACATCGATCAGCTGCCTCCTGCACGCTCCCCACGGGGGATGTGCCCGCAACCAAGGTACATGCCCTTGACCGGAATCGAACCTGGGACCCTTGAGTCCTCAGGCCGACGCTCTATCCACTGAGCCAAACTGGTCAGGGCTGGTCCAGGATTTTAACGCAGGCTGACCCTACACCTGTAGGCTTTGTATACTACATATCTGTGAAAGACCTGCATCTGGGGGTAGCAGAAGGAAGCCTCCCCGTGCTCCCCTCCTCTCCAACATGTTACTCACATATATATTACTCTAATAACAGAATGACTTCTAGAGTCCTCTGCTGAGTGTAATCCACTAAGACTGCCAGATCTTTTTCTATCATTCTGTTTTTAGTTCCTAAGTCTCTTAGTCCCAGCTACCCATCAATAATTAAACCTGCTGCTCTTTGCATTTGCTCATTCCTGTAAACGCTGGCACTTTTGCAGTTAGTCAGAAGTGGGCTCTATTCTTTATCACTCTCCGTCTCAGTTTGTCTGTCTTCATGCCCCCCTTCCTCCCTCTCTCTCTGTAGGTGAGCAACAACTTCACAAAGGAAGAGACTTAATATATTCAAATCCTCCAAATCCAAAGAAAGATGTCCCGTTCTCCAATTAAAAAGGAGATTCCCTCACCTCGAATGATTTACATTCAAAGGAAGATGCATTTGCATTTAATACATATGTGAAAGGCTTTCCCCCCTACACCCCTGAGTCTCTAGTCTGTGTTTTTTGTTTGTGTGGCTGTTGTGTGGTTGTCTGTTGTGTGGTTGCTTGTGTGGCTGTTGGAGGATGTATTTGTATTCCTGAACACTGGGCCTTCCTCCGGTATCTGCAGGGATCCCTCCGCCTGGGTCTCTCTTCCCACATTGACCTTCTTATATCATCAAGGACGTTGGTTTCAACAAAATATCCTGGAGCTGAATTCCTTGAAGTAAAGATGACTCCAAGGTACTTCTGGGTTTCCCCACAGAAGCGAAGTTTGACCTGGAAAAGTTCAGCCTCACTGTGACCTCACTCCCATCTGCGCAGTGGGTAGGATGAAACTAGATTGTAGGGTCATGCAGAAGAGTCACTCCTCTGACAAGTCATGGGAACGTACTTTTCCTTTCCTCCCTTTCTTGTGTCCCCCTCCTTTTCCCATTGCGTCCCTTTCATGTCTCTCCTTCCATCCTCCCTACCCCCATCCCACTGCCTGCTTATGTTTGAAGCCTTACCTCCTAGGCCCTGATTGCATCGCTCATACATATTCAGCATTTCCTAGAAGCAACCTCGGAGTGCTAGTTCACCATGCGGTGTTGTTCCCCCGTCTAATCAGAAATGGGGCTGGACTTTTCTCAGGGTCGCTTGCCTCCACCCCCTGCGCCCTGCACTCATCAGCATGGGGCCTTATTTTCCTCCCCACGGTCTTAATCATAAAGGGACTGCCCACTGTGGCTTTGGTGCCCCTTATGGATTCTGATCTTGATAGGCTCTGAGACCCTGTCTCTAAATGTGAGAATTTTCAAATATTCCATGATGAGAAGGTTTACCTACTCCATGACAATAACCTGGCATTTGGAGAGGAGAAGGAAAGCTAGGAATGGATCTGGAGTTAGGATCCAGGTAGAAAAATTATAAGCACTGTACCTGGCACACAGAAGGCATTTAATACACACTTTAGTTGTGCTGAGTGATTTCCTATCTACACTAATAAAAGGGTAATATGCTAATTAGACCAGATATCTTCTGGACGACCATCTGGACGTCCTTCCTGACAAAGCTGGGCCTGGGTGAAGCTGCCCACCTACGGCCCGGGCACCAGCAGCTGCAGCTGCAGCCCGGGAGAGGGAGAAGCCATTTGACCTGTGGTTCTGGATGCCAGCATCTGCAGCTGTGGCCCAGGAGAGGGCAAAGATGCCCACTCCATGGTCCTGTGTGGCTGTGGCCGGCCTGGGCTAAGCTGGGTGCCTGCGGCTGACCAGAGGGAGGAAAGCCTGGATCCCGGGTGCCCTTGGTTGGCTGGAGGAGGGAATCCTGGGTCCTGGGTGTGGGGTCAAGGCAGAGGTGGTTAGGGGCAATCAGGCAGACAAAGGTGGTTAGGGGTGATCAGGCAGGCAGGTAGGTGAGCAGTTAGGAGCCAGTGGTCCTGGATTGTGAGAGGCAATTGGACATCCCCTGTGGGGTTCCAGATTGGAGAGGGTGCAGGCTGAGCTGAGGGACTCCCCCTCTTCCCCCCCCCCGTCCTGTGAACAAATTTCATGCATTGTGCCTCTAGTATGCATATAAAAGTGGAAAATAAAACCAAAGGGTAATCAATGGTTGAATTAGGTGTGAAGGTATATATACAATTTTTCCATCTTTCTTTCCTCCATTTAAAAAGATTTTGTTAATAATGAAAAATATGAAAGTATCCATTTTAAAGGGTTAATTAGAAAAAGCCAGCAGGCAGCTTATGGGTCGAGGGGTCTCTTCAGTACACAGAGCTCCTGCCTTGATGGACACCCGGAGCAGCTCCAGCCCAGGCAGCCCCAGTCTCTCCGTTCCTCCTTTGGTTTGGAAGAAGGACCAGCAGAGCCCTAACTGGTTTGGCTCAGTGGATAGAGCGCTGGCCTGTGGACTGAAAGGTCCCAGGTTCGATTCCGGTCAAGGGCATGTACCTTGGTTGCGGGCACATCCCCAGTGGGGGGTGTGCAGGAGGCAGCTGATTGATGTTTCTCTCTCATCGATGTTTCTAACTCTCTATTCCTCTCCCTTCCTCTCTGAGAAAAAAATCAATAAAATATATATTAAAAAAAAAAAAGAAGAAGGACCAGCAGAGCTGTTTGTGTTGGTGGGGGAGGTGGGAACAGGAAGTAAGTGCAGGGCATCAGAGAGTGGAGGATCCTTTGCAAAGATCCTCCAGAAACCCTCTCCTAAGATATTTTAAACAGATCTTAGCCGGACTTGGCTTGAATCCTTGCAGAGATGGGGAGTTCATAAACTGATGGGGAAGCTGGTACAAGGTGAGGCAGCTCCAGTGTGGAGAGGGCTCTTGTCTGTGGATACCTGTCTGACGTCGGGGGTGTGGTTCTAGTCTGTCTCTAACTACAGAATTGGTGAAGAAGTGGGGAGGAACAGAAGTCAGATCAAGAAACAGAGATGGCCCTGACCGGTTTGGCTCAGTGGATAGAGCGTTAGCCTGCGGGCTGAAGGGTCCCAGGTTCGATTCCCATCAAGGCCATGTACCTGGGTTGTGGGCACATCCCCAGTGGGAGGTGTGCAGGAGGCGGCTGATCGATGTTTCTCTCTCATCAGTGTTTCTGACTCTCTGTCCCTCTCCTTCCTCTCTGTAAAAAATCAATAAAATATACATTAAAAAAAAAGAAAAGAAACAGAGATGGAGTTCAAGAATGAAGCAAAAGAAAACCTCTCGGTAAGATTCCAATGTGAGTTGAGACACTGGAGACCGAGGACCCAGCGCACCTTTTAATGCTGCCTTTAGCCAACCCACAGGGGCCTTAGACTGGCAGAGGTTGGGGAGGGGCAGGCAGCAGTGACTTGGGCCCTTGTCCCAAGAAGCAGCTTCACAACCCCCATGAAGGCCCCACTTGGGCACAGCTTAGGTAGGAGGTGGGCGTGGGGGACATTCCATGGGCTATTTCCGAAGGCCAGGACTACTGGCAGAGGAAGCTGCAAAAGTGTGTGTGTGTGTGTGTGTGTGTGTGTGTATGTGTCTGTTGGAGGGTCGGGGTGGGGACAGGGCCCATGTGTTTTTGGCTCTATTAACTAACTCCCTCCCATCCATCACAGCCTCCCCCCTGGGCTGCTGCAGCCCTGGCAGCTGGGTCACCCCGGGGAGGCTGGGCTGGAGGTCCCTGAAGGGAGCCAGGCTTCGGGCAGAGCAGCGGAGACACATGTGTGCCTGGCTGAGTTGGGGCTGGCGCCTCATTGAGAAGGGGGCTCTCCAAGCTGGGCTTCATTAGGGCCGTGGCACTAATAGGGGAAGGGGTGCAGGGGGCTGGGCTGACAGCCAATTACTTGCTCGTCTGCATTATGGATTAACCCATCTGGGCCTGGGAGATTGGCTCTGAAAGGGGCACAAAAGGGGGGGGCGTGACCACAATCACACACTGAATTATCGCGTCTGAGCGCCATTGTCCACCAACAAATGGGCCTCAGGATGGGTGACCCCCTTGGGTTCTGTCCTCCCCCCCCCCACCTCATCCCACAGGAAGGGCCAGAGATAATCGGCCGCCTGGTTAAGAGGCTGGCCTGGGACAGGGAGGACCAGGATGCCATTTCAGGGGACTCAGGGGAGGGGCTGCCTTGGAGGTCAAGCCAGAGGAGCCAGGAACCAAGACAAAGTTCTTCCAACAGACTTCTTACCTCCGCCCTCCTCAGAGGCAGAGCGGTCACATGAAACTGACCTGTCTGGAGAAACTCCTCAGAGGCTCAGCCCAGCCCAGCCCAGCCCAGCGGAGAGCAACGAAAGGCCCTCAGAGTCAGAGGCACCCATCACCCTCCCAGGACTAATTGATTCCAGACATGAGTAAGGGGCCTTGGAGGACCCCTGCCCTGCGCTGGCATCTCTGATGCTCTCCCAGTAGGAGTGCCCACACCCTCCCCCACACCTCCTCCTTCAGGAATAAGCCCACTAAAGGGCGATGGAGGGGGCGCCTGGGAGGGGGCTCTCTCCTCTGGCTAATCCCCTCATTACCATCTCATAATCAGAGTCACGCTTTCAATGTAAATGGGGATGTTAAATATTGGTTTCTCTAGACATGAGCTCCTTCTCGGAGAAATTATGGATGTACCCCGTGGTGCCAGCGCCGGCAGCTCCCCCAGGGAGGGGGTGGGCGGTGGGAGTCACTAGTGAGGCCTAGAAGCTTCAGAGTTCCGTTGGTGGGGAAGGCAGTGGGGTCTGACAAGAGGGGGGCAGACTGATGTGTTCTGAGTGGGTCTAGGCAGCCTCGGTTTCCCTGATTCAGCAGGAGAAACTCAGCCAGAGGAAACTGGCTCATTTCAAGCTCATCAAGACATCGTTGGAGCTGATTGGCTTCTGACCTCAAATTGCTCTTGACTGGAGGTCAGTGAGTCATTGCAGATCCTAAAGTCAGAGGACTGGGTAGTGTGTGTGTGTGTGTGTGTGTGTGTGTGTGTGTGTGTGTGTGTGTGTGTGTGGCTTGACTGGGCGGCCCAGGCACCTCGCTCTCTCGCCTATTGGTGGAAACCCCTGGCACACCCCAGGGAAGGGACGTGGATGGCCCAGCCAACCATTTCTAGACCCTCAGCACAACATCAAGTCCCAGTGGCTTTTGACACGCAAAGCTTCATGTTGGTCCTTCTGCTGCAGCCTGGGAAGCAGGGATGCAGTTCCTCCCAACCGCCAGGCTCAGCGTCATCAAGCAACTCGCCAGGTGCATGCAGCTGGCAGATCGCTGATCCTATTGGAACAGGGTTGGTTCTGGGCCCCCACTCGGCCCCATCCCTTGGCACTGAGCTCTGTCCTCTCAAATTGAGGCCGCTGCTCCTATGGGGACATGGAGGCTGTTCGGTGTGTCCATAGTCTGACCAGAGGTGTGTGCACTGAGGGTGCCTATGGGGGCTCAGGCCAAGGTCATTTTCTGCTTGGATCTCCCACTTGGTGAGGACACAGCCACAGACTGCCGGAGGGGCACCCTGCTTGTTCTCTGCCCAGGGATCCAGCCCTTGGCTAAAAACTGGGAATGAAATGAAAAGAAGACTGGATTCTCATGTTTACTTAGCATTTACAATTTACATGGTGCGTTATATGATGAGATCCTTGAAACCTCCTGTGAAGTAGCACCGTGGCTTAAGGACACAGGTTCTGGGGTCACTTTGAGCCCCACTGCTTAGCTGCTGCGTCCCCCAGGCATGTAACTGGGTGACCTCACACAGGTTATGTCACATCCCGCCGCAATGCCCTAACCCATGGAATAAAGATGATACTAATACAGCCTCCCTCCTAGACTTTTGGGGGACATTAAGTGAGATTATCCATGCCAAACTCCTAGAGTAATGTCTGGGACACACTGAATGGGGTAAGGAGTATGATCCCATTTGACAGGTGCAGAAACTGAGGCTCAAAGCACTGAGTAACTTGTCTCAGGTTACTCAGTACCAACGGAGCTGGTTCTTAGTTCAGGTGGGAATGAAACCTGCAGGTGATCTGAGAGCCCTGCCCTGCTTCCTCCAGGGGAAAGAGGAGGGTGGTCTCCTGCGGTCGGTCCTGTACTGTTCTTGGACGGCAAGGGCAGGTTCTTTCTCTGTTTACCCAGGTTAGGCGCTCACGGAGGAAGAAAAGGCAAGTCCCCCCTGCAGCCAGTGCAAGGCCAGGGCCACGCAGAGCCAGCGCACCATGTGGCTGTGCTCAGCCTCCCTGAAAAGAAAGGGCGGAGATGCCTTCGGAGGCCCCCCCCCGCAACTGCTCAGCTCTCTCCGTTTAGCTTTCTCCTCATTAACTCCCTGGCCTCATTAATCAACCCCATGAAACGCACCCCAGGGAACACTGCCTGCCAGCTCTGCAGCCTGGTGCTTTAATTATCCTCCCAGCGGGAGGAGGAGGGTGCCCCCCCAAAACACACACACACAGCTACAATCTCCCACACTCACATACACATACACATGAAGAAACATGCACCCAT
Organism: Murina feae; assembly: GCA_004026665.1. Lineage (NCBI taxonomy): Eukaryota > Metazoa > Chordata > Mammalia > Chiroptera > Vespertilionidae > Murina > Murina feae. Next base: position 28,384 of record PVJC01001611.1, on the reverse strand, counting down.
ACACATACACATGTACATACACAGACACAATATCCCACACTCATGTACACACACATGCAGAAACACACACCCATACACACAGCCACAATCTCCCACACTCACATACACACACATACAGAAACATGCACCCATACACATGTACACACAGACACAACATCCCACACTCATATACACACACATGCAGAAACATGCACCCATACCCATATACATACATAGCCACAATCTCCCACACTCATATACACACACATGCAGAAACAGGGCACCCATACACACAGTATCCCACACTCATATACACACACATACACACAGTATCCCACACTTATACACACACATACACACAGTATCCCACATTCATATACATACACACATACACACACAGTACCCCACACTCATATATACACACACACACCCGTGCCAAGTGCTCTTCTTACAGGAAGCACAGGATGCGATAGACGTGCAGAGCAGGACAATGGATGCCGCCAGAAAAGGTTTTCCTGAGAAGATCAAAGCTTGAAGCAGGACAAACTGAAGTGGGAGTCAGCTGGTGCAGGAGTGGGTGCTTCAGGAAGCGCCTAGAAAATCCAACGGACACGGCATGGACAGCACTGTGCATGGTGCAGCCAGCATGGAGGACAGGGGCTTGACAAGGGCACAGCATGAGCCACGGAGGCAAATGTGGCAAAGACCCAGGTCATGGGGCCTAGTCAGGCGCAAAAGGTTGACTTAGGTCTAACCTAAATGTGAGGAGGAGTTACTGACGGATTTTAAGGATTTTAAAGCCAGAGAGTGACATGATGAGACTCATATTTGGGGAAAAACAATTTTGAGTGAGAAGGATGAATTGGCGAGGGGCAGCCATGGAGGCGGAGAGGCTAATTAGCAGCTGGGTGACTGACTGCGTGTGGGAGGCAAGAGAGGGAGAGGAGTCTGGAATATTCCCAGGTTTCCTCTGCAAAGGGAGTTTGGGGGATTGGGAGGAAAGTTACCTCGAGGTGTTCCAAGGCTCTGACTCAACCCACACTGAAGGTCAGGCAGGGTCTGGCTGGTTCTCTCCTCCAGGCAGCCGGGAGACTTGTCGTCCTAGGTAGGCTGAGGTAGTTCTGTCATCTGTCAGATGAAACAGACCGAATCTGCTTTAAAACTCACAACGCAGGGCTTAGGGAGATAGAAGAGGTCTGAGCAGACCAGGGCAAGAATAAATGCCCACCACAGAGGGCAGTGCCCGTCAGCCACAGCCCGCTCTAGCCATGCCGGGAGGGGCCCAGGATTGCCAGGCCACCAAGAGGAGAAGCCAGGGCTCAGGATGTTTAATAAGATACCTCCTAGTTTTAAAATATCCATGCAGCCCTGCTGGTGTGGCTCAGTGGTTGAGCATCAACCTATGAACCAGGAGGTCACGGTTCGAATCCTGGTCAGGGCACATGCCCGGGTTGTGGGCTGGATCCCCAGTGTGGGGCGTGCAGAAGGCAGCCCATCAATGGTTCTCTTTCATGGTTGATATTTCTATCTCTCCCTCTCCCTTCCTCTCTGAGGTCAATAAAAATGTATTTTAAAAACAAAATATCCATGGAATCAAAACGCACTTGGTGTGAAACACATCGAATATATTCCAATCCATGAGTTCATAATGATGTTTTCAAAAAAATCATTGCTCCTCTGGAGGATGGTAGGAAGTCAACCTATAATTTCGAGAAATAATGAGTAAAGGAAAAGAATCGAGTGTTTACCTATCATTCCTAACCCCAGAGGCACCTCAAGATAAACAGCTGGGGGCAGTTTTCTTCAGAGAAGTATTCCCGTGGATCCATGAAAATGGACCCACAGAAGCAGAACGTCCTGATCTGGCCATTTCTAATGAACACATGGACGTGGGCCACGATCATGCCTGGCTGCTAACACAACAACAATGAAACAGACAGGCAGGCATCACTCCTGAGACAATACTGCCTATGGGGTAGTCTTGCAAGAAAAAAAAAAATCAAGTATTAATTGGTCAAGCCTCTTCTACCTAACAACCAATTTACAGGAAATATAGAGGCAGAAGATGTTAAATGACACCACGGGGATATATTCCACAAAATCCAGACTGTGGAAATGCTGCAGAATAAATGACCCGGCTTCTTCAACAGATAAATTGCAAGGAAGAGAAAGAGAGAGAGAGAGAGAGAGAGAGAGAGAGAGAGAGAGATTAAGGGGGGGAGACAACATCAGGTTAAAGAGACATTCCGCTCAATGGACGCATTTGGACCCTAAATAACCATGAAGAAAGAGAATCGAGACACTTGGGGAAGTTTGAAAATGGATAGTACCTTTTAGGGGCGATAATGGCGCTGCTACTAGGTTACTTCCTGACCTTCCACCTTCTACCTCAGCATTCCAGAGCCCAAACAAAGGCATCCACCGCCCAGGGAAAAAAAAGTAATAATAAAGGCAGGACTCTCCTAGCTCAGGTCGGGTCAGAGGAGAGGGTCTCCAAGCGAGGAGACAAAGCATTTGGGGCGGGAAGGGGAGCGAGTGGAAGTCCCCTCGTCCGTAGGCACCCGGGGACGTGTCGGAGGCGGCCACCGTGCCGTGGCTGTCGGGTGTCTTAGCGCGCCCGCCTCCGTTCAGTCCCCACCGCACCCAGCGAGCCTTCCCCGGGCTCGTGCCTGCGGCGGGAGGACGCGGGCGCCGGCGGACAATAGCCATCAGCGGGCCGGCAGGTCCCTGCACAGCCCCCGGGCCTCTCACCGTCCCCGCTCCTTCTCCCCGGCCCTGGGCGCCCAGGTCACAGCTGGCCTTGGGGGTTCGGCGCGTGTGGGTTCTTGGCCGCAGACCCCTGGCGCCCCGGGTGCGGCCGCGCCCCCCGCCCCTCCCCTTGCGCTGCGCCCCGGGGTCCGCCCTGTGCGCCCGGGCGCTCGGCCCGCCCCGCTCCCGCCCCCTCCATCATCCGCTCCCGGCAGGTCGGGGTAATGAGCCGCCCTTGGCCAGACCCCGCGCCTTTGTCTGCGCGCGGGGGTGAAGCGGGGTCTCCGCGGTGCTCTGGAGGGTGACCGCGCGCGCCGCTGCGAACCCCGCTCCACACCTGCTCCTGCTCCGCTCCCAGCCCGGGGCCGGGGCGGCACGGCCCCTCCCTCCCCGCGGGAGGGGTCTCAGCTGGGGCTGCACTTGGTAAAGAGGCCGTGGAGAGGCCGGCGACGGCCCGAGGACGAGCTATAAATTTGGAGCAGATGCGACCTGACAGTCACCG
>PVJC01001611.1:0-25055 GCA_004026665.1 Murina feae | reverse complement strand
CTTCCCTCTCCCCCTCCCCCCTAAAATGTGGTTTCTTTAGAACAGACTGGCAAAGTCTGCGCCCTGGGCTCTGAGCTGGCACTCTTTGGCAGCGGCTGGAAACAGATCTGAAAGAGAGCAGAAGCAAGCTCCGCTTGTTTATTTCACATTGTTAAGTGCCCACTTCAGTGCTGGAAACGCCAGAGCGGGAGGCACAGACAGACGGATGCTGGAGGGTGAGAAAGGGTGGCAGGAAAAATACGCAGGAATAGTGCCCGCCTAGCGGTGCCGAGCGGACTGCGACATTGCGCACTTGAGTAGCGACTCCCTTTAGTGGGTAGTTGTTTGGTTTTTTTCCTTCGGCGGAGGAAGGAGAAGAGTACAGAGCGATGAAGTTGGTGTTCAGTCCAGGTGCACCCGCCCCTGGCGGGGGTTTTCACTGCACCACACCGCCGGGGAGGTGAGATGAGACCCCCGTGGTCTGCAAAGGCAGTGGAGAGAGTGGGAGCTGAGCGTGGGGGGGTGGGCATCCCCTGCTCCATGTTCCCTGTCCTGAACACTGTAGGGATCCCTCACTGGAGTAGTGTGAATGACCGAAGGCTGAGGCCACCTCTCCAGTCTGAAGATCTTGGTTCCATAACCGATCTGACCAAGTTTGGGGGTTTTAGTGTCCAGGCACAAGTGCCAAACGGAGTGGGCCGTAGCCTCTCCAGCAGCTCTGTGGGGTGATCTAGATTGGCCTGTAGGGTCCATTGCTCTTTCCTAGCCTGCAATTCACTCCCACCAGGCTCCCTGGTCCATGTTGACATGGTTTTCTAGACTAGTGGTCCTCAAACTTTAGCATCAAAATCGCCGGGGGGGGGGGGGCAGGGATGTTAAAACCCCACCCCAGGGTGTCTGACTCACTGGGCCTGGGCTGGGCCTGAGGATTTGCATTTCTAAAAGTTTCCCAGGTGATGACAGCACTGATGCTCAGGGCCACACTCTGAGAGCCTGGATGGAAAGGAGAAGTGAGGGTTGGTGAAAGAGGAAGGAATGAGAGTGTTTCTAGTGCTGGAGAAAGTTATTGGACACCCCCACCCCCACCCCTCCCAGTGCTGAGGGTATCTCCAATTCCCTGTGAGGGATAAAGGGCTGAATCCCCAAGGAATTGTGGGGATATTCCAGAATTAGCTCAGTTTGTGTTTCCTTTCTAGAGACTTAGCACTCCCCCTAATGGACTCTTAGTGATGTTGCCCTCTCCTTGGCCTCAAGGAAGCAAGAATTATCTATCTTCCCAACCTAACATGGTCATCCACTGTCTCCTTGTCACTAAAGGAGTGTGTGTGTGTGTGTGTGTGTGTGTCCTACACATTTCTATTTGTAAATGTATTATTGTCAGTTAGGGTACTCAATAGTGACTCAATGAATGATTGTGTGTGAATGAATGAATTCGTGCTTCTTCTTTACCTGCTAGTCCCTCCTCCTCCTCACCTTTGCGTCTCCCAGCTCTTCCAACACATTTCAAAGGCGTTTTAAGATGGCTGAGCTCCATCCAGATATTTTTGGGGAAATTCTCCCCAATGTGTCAGCGTCACCCGTGTCAGTTAGGGGTCTTTGGCTGGTGGCAAACAAATGAGCCCCGAGTCAGAACCTATGGGTGGGTTTGCAAAAATGGAATTAAAAATAGTGTAGACGAGATTAGATGAGAAGGGCTATGGCGTTTTACTTCTTGCCGCCAGGTGGCAGAACTTGCCTCGGGCATGAGAATTAACCGAGCCCACTCTTGAAGTCAGGCCTGAACTCTACTGCTTTCCCAGCAGAGCCAAGACCACAGCCTCTCTACTCCGGTGACTCGGAAGTGGAGGCAGGGAGAGCAGTTGCTTGAAGTAACTTTGTAACTTCCGCCAATGGACTGGAGGTGGCCCCTTACATTCTTCGGTGACACAGAGCTCGCTGAAACTCTCTAGTTTTTTTTATTCTGAGAAAGAGGTACATCCTCTCGTATAGGTAAGACAATGGATTACTTATCTAGAAAAATGCAAAGAATGCAGCTTCAAACTAGAGGTTTCTGATGCCACGTGAGCACGTGACAGCCCTGGACCACTTCACCTGCGCAGTCCCCTGTATTCCTCCCCCGGCACAGTCTGCAGGCAATCTCCTGTTTTCTACCACCCAAGAGTCCTCTGTTCTGTTGCTCATATGGAAGGCTCCTCCAAGTAAGAACGAAAGCTTTGTTCTAATTCTAGAATTTTCTCAGGGGTGATCTTACTAAAGTTCAGTTTGCTGTCTAATGGGCATGTGGATGGTCTTTATTATGCTCCTAATGCTCATGACTCTCAGGTGGTATTCAATATACTGCACCTATCGCAAGAGTTACACATGTACATTCTTTTTTAAAAATATTTTTACTGATTTTAGAGCGGAAGGGAGAAGGAGAGGGAACTAGAAACATCAATGATGAGAGAGGATCATGGATCAGTTACCTCCTGCATGCCCCCCAATGGGGATCAAGCCCGCAACCTGGGCATGTGCCCTGACTGGGAATCAAACCATGACCTCCTGGCTCATAGGTCAATGCTTAACCATTGAATCACGTCGGTTGGACACACATGTACATTGTTATAGAATGGCTCAATGAATGTTTTGGGAGAAGAGGATGTAAAGACATCTTATACACCTTTCTTATCTCAGGTGTATGTACATCAGATGCTGACAATATAGTAATGTCCACCGCAACGCCCAGGTCAGAGCAGATCCATCCCTTGCGTAGAAAACAGGGAATTGTCTGTTGCCAATTTTACGTTCTCTCACGTAGGTGGGAAATCACCCTTCTGGGTCATTACTTCTCTCCGTTGATCAGTGTGAGGGCTCCTCCCTTGTTTGGGGTGGGCAGATTCCTGGTGCCCACAGACAATCTTAGGCGAGGTCAAACTTGCCAACCCAGAGTGCTTCATTGGGTAACGCCCCTCCTCTGCAGCAGCCCCTTGTTCACCTTACGTGCTTAGAGATATCTGCACTAAAGACAGAGACTATGAGGAAAAAAAAGACAACTGAGATAGCACATGTTTGTGTGTTTTTTTCTATGCGGGTTGTTAACAGAGTCCATCAAAACATATTTATAGACAGCCTGCAGAGCACACAGCATGGAACGGCACCCTCCATTGAAAATCCATTAAAACAGTTACCAGGTCATGCTTGGAAACTTTTTTTTCACAAAGGAATTCGCTTTAGTTACCAGGTTAGCAGGAACTAATTTGAGATGCAAAACTAACAACTCCATTGGCACGAGGAAGCCCTTATGTAAACCATCACACACTGTGAATAATATATGTGAATGTCTTTGTGCCTGTGTGACTATATGAACTTAAAAGCTACAACCCTAACATGAGAGTGTTCATATAGGGGAAGAAAAAAAATGTAAAAGTTAGTGAGTCATTTTCTACTAGTGTTCCAAAATTAAATGTTTACCTGGAAGATGGTTTACAGGCCATTAATGACCAGAAATAAATAAAAATGTGTTCACATCTATAACACATCCTCCTGCCTCTCACACAAGCTCAAAAAACCAAACCAGCTTGGCCGGCGTGGCTCAGTGGTTGAGCATCGACCTATGAACCAGGAGGTCATGGTTTGATTCCCTATCAGAGCACGTGCCCGGGTTGTGGGCTCAATCCCCAGTAGGAGGTTTGCAGGGGGGCAGCCAATCAATGATTCTCTCTCATCATTGATATTTCTTTTTTTAAAATATATTTTTATTGATTTCAGAGAAGAAGGAAGAGGGAGAGAGAAATAGAAACATCCATGATGAGAGAATCATTGACCAGCTACCTCCCACACGCCCCCGCACTGGGGACTGAGCCAGCAACCTGGGCTTATGCCTTGCCTGGGAATCGAACCGTGATCTCCTGGTTCATAGGTCAATGCTCAACCACTGAGCCATGCCTGCCAGCCCACCGCAGCTTTTTTTTTTTTTTTTTAAATATATTTTATTGATTTTTTTGCAGAGAGGGAGGGAGAGGGATAGAGAGTTAGAAACATCGATGAGAGAGAAACATCAATCAGCTGCCTCCTGCACACTTGCCACTGGGGTTGTGCCCGCAACCAAGGTACATGCCCTTGACCAGAATCGAACCTGGGACCCTTCAGTCCGCAGGCTGACGCTCTGTCCACTGAGCCAAACCGGTTTGGGCCGCAGCTTTTTTTTTAATGGGACTTGCAAGAGATTCTTCATGGCATACATATCTACAACAAACATCAATAACAACCAGAGAATCTACTGGTCATGTGGCCACTAAAACTACAACTGCAGCCAGAACCTGCTGTAGGGTTTATTCTCTGGGCTCCCCTCAAAACTTGTATCCTTCGAGTTTCCCAATATATTGATTAGTGCATTATTCCCCAATGTGGTTAAGCTGTCTCCATAATCTGAAGACACCAGTACTCAGCCTTCGAGAGGTAGGAACAAGGCACAATAATTGTCCCCAAACTCAGTGGATGGTTTGGTGTGCTTTCGACAACTGGCCCTATAACCTTCGTGGTATGGCAAGCCCCTGAATCATTTTAGGGTTTATTTTCTCTCCACGGGTGTTCAAGGGATCCAATTAACAGAATGCCATCACAATAGGGCAACTTTGTGATGTTCCATGTTACGTGTACCAAGACAATCAAGATTTTTGGGGTGCTACGTTGAGGCTGCTGTGGGAGAGCATCCTTAATATTCTCAGACGCTCTAGTTGAGAGAGTCAATTGCCTTAAATCATTCAGGGGTCTTAGCAAGGGTTCTGATAGCCATGTCCTTAATTTGACTTTTTTAAATATATTTTTTTATTGATTTTTCACAGAGAGGGATAGAGAGCCAAAAACATCAATGAGAGAGAAACATCGATCAGCCGCCTCCTGCACACCCCCCACTTGGGGACGTGTCCGCAACCAAGGTACATGCCCTTAACCGGAATCAAACCTGGGACCCTTGAGTCTTCAGGCCGACGCTCTATCCACTGAACCAAACCGGTCAGGGCGACTTTTGACCTCATACTCCTTTAACTTTGAGAAGTTAGTTCCAGTTGGAAGAACTGGTGACCGTATGAGACAGGTGTATTTGCCAAACCATCGAATCTTTGGGCTTCCGCTTCTTCTCTAGATTCTACCGGTAAGTTGAATAATTCCTTCCTCAGCTCATCTCTCTCTTCCTGGACATCGAGTTGGAAGAAACACTGTTATCATTCTGTCTGAAGATCTTATATTTTTTTGAAGTGTATTAGGTGCATTTTCTTTCTTTCAAGTTTCCATTGGCAACATTTTGCCAATGATTACATCACCACATAACACAAGTTGTCCATTCTCCAGCCCCTGCTAACCATTTCTCTCTGCGTTTCCAGCCTCCAGCAACTGTTTATTCACCATTCCCCCGTCTTTGCTAACAGCCTCTTCGGTGTTTTTCCAGCTTCTAATCACCAGCTGTTCTAGGGGCAGAATTCCAAGAGCAAGAGAATGGGAGCTACAAGCCTCTAGTGGTTAGGCTCATCGCTTAATGGAAAGAGTGACAAAACATTGTGACAATGCTTCTCGATTTATAGCAGACGTCTTTGCATTAACATGGGGCTACATCTTTAGAAGAAATTCCAAAAAGTGAACTTGCTGAGTTCAATGCAAATATGTATCTGTGAAATATTGCTAAGTCACCTTAGCAGAGGTTACACCAATTTTGAATCTCACCAACAGCCTATGAGGGTGCCAGATGAGGTTTCCAATGTATTTTCCTCTGCCAATCTGACAGGCAAAAATGACATCTTGTAGTTTTAATTTGTATTTTGTGTGAAATTGGGTATATTTTACTTATTAAGAGCCAATTGTATTTTTTTTTCCTTGAAGCGGCATATTTACATGTTTGCCTTTTTTCCATTTGGTTTGTAAGCCTGGCTCAACATCTTTCAATGCGCTCCAGAACTTGTACATATTAGTAATGGGAGACGTGGATACTAATTCTGGGGCAGGTTCTCTTGAGTCTCTGAGCTAAAAATGTCCTTGCTTACCCATTTTTGGTCTTGCTGAAGGTGGCAGATTCTCTTCTCCCTCAGAAAGGGCCATTTGTGTGAGGAGCTCTAAGGAAATAATACCTGGTTCTATAGCAGAAAAAGACCTGAGTTTCTACATATGTCCCTCCAAATTTCACTGCTCCGAAAGGAGAAAAATCACAGGGGGGAGGGTGGTGAGAGGGGGTGGGTCCTGAGTCCTAAGTCCGTAGTTGCTTCAGTTTCCTAAAACAGGCTAAAGGAGAGCTGATCGTACAGCTTCCCCTGCGCATGTGTGGTCATTGCCTTCTGCAGTCCGTGGGTCCTGTGTAAAGAGCTCTGCGCTTAAGTAGAACACCTGTGTTTGAGTCTAGTGACCTTGGATAAGTTTATTATCCTCTTTATTTCAGTTTATTCACCCTTAAAATGAGGGTAACATGACCTGTTTTGCAGCTCACATGTGAAAGCAATTTGCAAAGGTAAGTTGTACAAACATTTGGTTCTGTGATGTTCACCTAGGGGTCCTGAATACCATCCAGGATCTAATGCAAGGTGTGGAAACTCAACGGTTCTAACCCATCATTGCCCACAAGACACCACCGTGTCTCTCAATCCGAGAAGCTAGCTACTCCCGTCTAACCTCTGGTAATGCTCCCATGAGTAGTCAAACTCGAGGTTAAGTGCACAGCCTCCAGACTGCCATGTGTGCCCAAGACTTCAGGCGCCAGCTGCAGTTCAGGGATTCCGTGGTCCCTCCCCTCACGTCATGGCAGCTGGCTAACAATGAGGGGACTCCCATGGTCACCTTCAGGTTCAACGATTTGCTAGAATGACTCACAGAACCAAGGAGACACATTAGAACCAGCCAAAGGAAGAGACACGTGTGACAGAACCTGGACCTGAAAGCGTCCCGAATGCAAACTTGTGTGTCCTCAGGAATGTGGTTCCCTCCCGGCTTCGGTGTGTGGTAATAGGTGGAGTATTGCCAACCCAAGAAGCTCGTCCACGTGCTGTGTCTGTTCAAAAAAGAGCAAGGCGGCCTAGGCGGCAGCAACAGATGGGGTCGGAGAGGTAGCTGGACGGAAGCAGAAAGACCCTCGTAAGCAGTTCTTGAAATGAACTAGGCAAGAGATAATGCTGACCCAGAGCAATAGTGAAAGTGGTAAGAAGTCCAGTTTTGAATGGGGACCCAGTAGGGTTGACTGATAGCTTGGACACAGGGTGAGAAAAAGTCAATGAGAATTCAATGTGTGTGTGTTTTTAAATTTTGTTTGTTTGTTTGTTTGTTTTGCCCGAGTAACTGGAATGGTGATGAAGAGGGGAAGGAACAGGCTTAAAGGGGAAGACAAGCTGCTTGAGGAGCCTATGAGGCAAGCAGGTATAGACGTCACACAGTCAGTGTGTTGCATGAGAGTGCGCTTTGGAAGAGGCAGCGGTCCTGGAAATACCAATTTGAAGCCCATCAGCATGTGGGTGATCACTGAAAACCATGAGACTGGATGAGTTCAAGGAAGTGAGTGTAGATACAAACGCTAAGAGGTCTAAGGACTGGTTCTCAGGCACCAGCAAAGGAGACTGAGAAGAAGGAAATGTGGTTGGAGGAAAACTAGGGACCAGAACAGGGTCGTGTCCCGAACGCAAAGTGTTGAACGCATTTGAAGGAGGGAGGTGATGTCAGCTGTGTCAGGTACTGCTGCCAGGCCGAGTCAGAGGGAAATTAGGTTTTGACTCTAGCATTGAGCAACGTGGAAGGCATTGGCGATCTTTTTTTTTTTTTTAATGTTTTATTGATTTTTTACAGAGAAGAAGGGAGTGGGATAGAGAGTTAGAAACATCGATGAGAGAGAAACATCGATCAGCTGTCTCCTGTACATTCCCCAAGTGGGGATGTGCCCGCAACCAAGGTACATGCCCTTGACCAGAATCAAACCTGGGACCCTTCAGTTGGCAGGCCGACGCTCTACCCACTGAACCAAACTAGTTAGGGTGGCATTGGCGATCTTGACAAAAGAGTTTCACTGGGCTGGTGGGGGAACAAAGCCTGGTTGGAGTTGGCTCAAGAAAGAACTTGGCAGGAGGCGGAAGGAAAGAGACAGGAGGTAAATAAACATAAACTGGTGACAACGCTTTTGAGAGGCTTTGCTCAGGAGAGAAGGAGACAGAGGATTGGGTCTGGATGGCAGTGTGAGGAGCTCTGCAGACTGTCCAGTGAGACAGTCCTAACTGCTGACATTACTAAACAAACAAACAAGCCCTTAAGTCCCTGCAAATTGTTCTCAGGGCATACAGCAAATGAAGAAATGTTTACTCAACAAAAATCTACTGCCCAGCCGGTGTGGCTCAGTGGTTCAGCGTCGACCTATGAACCAGGAGGTCACGGTTCAATTCCTGGTCAGGGCACATGCCTGGGTTGTGGGTTCAATCCCCAGTGTAGGTCATGCAGGAGGCAGCTGATCAATGATTCTCTCTCATCATTGGTGTTTCTATCTATCTCACCATCTCCCTTCCTCTTTGAAATAAATGTTTTAAAATAAATAAAAATTGGGGGGATAAGGACACATATGTAATACCTTAATCAAGAAAGAAAAATCTAGCCCTGACCGGTTTGGCTCAGTGGATAGAGCATCGGCCTGCAGACTCTAGGGTCCCAGGTTCCATTCCCGTTAAGTGCATATACCTTGGTTGTGGGCACATCCCCAGTAGGGGGTGTGCAGGAGGCAGCTGATCGATGTTTCTCTCTCATCGATGTTTCTAACTCTCTATTCCCTCTCCTTTCTTCTCTATAAAAAATCAATAAAATATATTTTTTTTAAAAAGAAAGAAAGGAAGAAAAATCTAAACCCGTTTGAGCAGGGAGAGTTTGTGGCATTTAAGCCACAACTCACTCCCTCTCTGGCCTGCTCCCCAGCTCAATATGATAGAAGCTCTGCCCTGGGCAGCAATGGCCCTTTCCCCCAGCTCCCAGTCACGGACCATGTTATCTCAATGCGCAGGTCAGACCACCAGCATTCCTCATACCTCCAGGCTCCATGTGACAGAGGCTAAAGTCCAGGGAAGTGCTGCCGGGAGGGGAGGTTGGGGGCTCTTGCTTTCCACCAAGCCCCCACTTATAGGTCAGAGCCTCTGTGCAGGCATGACAGGCCCAGAAGACAGGAGCCTAATGGCCCTCAGCCCAGTTCACATGGTGAGAGGCAAGCCAAGACAAGAGGCTTACTACCCCTACCTGGTACCTTCTGAGACGCAAGCCACTCGGAGACATCTTGTCCACTGACCTTGCCACCAGCTCTGAAGCAATAGAGCAGAGATTCGCCCAGGGCAATGGTAGGCCACAAGAACAGAGAATGCCAAGGCTTTCCTACAAGGGAACCGGCTTTATCTGCAACGGAGTGTAGGAAAGTTTAAGACTAAGGTCGTTCTTAAAAATACTGGAGATTTTTGTGGTGAGCAATTAAAAGGAGGCTGGTAGCTCCATGAGGATAATTAGTTTATGGTAGGCTACCACGTTTATGAAAGAGAACCAGGAAAATAGACGGGTAAGAATAGCCCTCCTGGGGGCAGGAGGAGCCTCAGACTGATCTCAAAAACTACCCTGAAAAGAGGACCAGATTGAACTGGTTCACACGGTGGAGTAATTTGTGCCCCTAATGTCATTGTAGAAAACGGTAGAGCAGTCAGCTGGCAGTTAGGAGAACCTAACAGTGGAGTATGAATATAGGCGCAGACATCCTAAAAAAAAAAGAACCCAACACACACAAAAAAACAACTAACAAACTGAACATATAAAAGGGATTATCCATCATAACAAAGTGCAATTTATCCCCCAAATGCAGAGTTGTTTAACTAAATAGTCAATTGTTTGACTAAAAAGTCAATATAATTCATTATATTTATAGACAACAATCAAATGATCATTTTATATTTTGGTGTGTGTGTGTGTGTATGTGTGTGTTTATTGATTTCAGAGAGGAAGGGAGAGGGAGAGTGAGAGAGAGAAACATCAATGATGAGAGAGAATCATTGATTGGCTGCCTCCTGCATGCCCCGTTAGTGGGGATTGAGCCCACAACCCAGGCATGTGCTCTTGACCAGAATTGAACTTGGGAGCCTTCAGTCCATAGGCCGATGCTCTATCCATTGAGCCAAACCAGCTAGGGCACATGGTCATTTTAAAAGAGACTGAAAAAATATTTGACAAAATCCAAACACTCCAATATCCCTTTATAAAAGAAAAAAACACACATAATAAACTAGGATTGTAGACAATTTTCTCAACCTGATAAAGGACATCTATGTCAGTGTGACACATTATTAGGGCAATGTGATATTGTCACAAGGAACACATATAGAAAAATGGATAGACAAGTAGACCAATCTATATATATAAAAGGCTAAGCCATGGGCCAACTGGCCAATGAGCCAGTAGGTATGGCATGCACTGACCACCAGGGGGCAGATGCTCAATGTAGGAGATGCCGAGTGACAGCAACTTTGCAGAGTGCCCCCTTGCACTCCGGGACCCCTCAGAGGATGTTCGACTGCTGGGTTCGGCCATGGACCAGGCTTCTAGTATAACAGAAAAGCCCAGAAACAGACCCATGTACATATGGGCATTGATTTATGCCTAAGATAGCACTGCCAAAGAGAAAGAGAGAGAAAGTGGTCTCTACAGTAAATGGAGTTGGGATAATTGGGTGTCCACATGAAAAGAAGGAAGAAGAAAAGGGAGGGGTGGAGGGAAGGAAGACGGTATACAGCCTGCAGGAATACTTGCACTTCAGTAGTGGGATGGAGAAATAAAATGAGATATATTCATAAAATAGAGTATTTTGTGCATAATACAGAATAGAAATTAAAAACATAATATGAATGAGGTAAGCCAGACCCAGAATACATTATTTCATTCACAAAACATTCAAAATCAGATACAACTTTGAGTGATTTATTAAAAAAAGTGATAAATTATAGAAAGGCAAGTCAGGATAGTGGTTATCTGTCTAAGGGAGATAGGGGTTAACACTGGGCAGGGGTGCTAGGACAGGGCTTATAGAGTGCTGGCTATTTACCTGGATGGCAGTCCTGTGGTACCTGATTTATAATAATTCATATGGGTCCTGACCAGGTGGCTCAGTTGGTTGGAACATCATCCCATACACCAAAAGGTTGAGAGTTCAGTTCTCAGTGAGGGCACATACCTAGGTTGCAGGTTCAATTCTCAGTTGGAGCATGTGCTGGAGGCAATGATCCATGTTCCTCTCTCACATTCTCTCTCTCTCAAACCAATAAAAGTATCCTTGGGGATAAAAACTTCATATATGTTTTATATAATTATGGATGTTATATTTCACAAGAAAAAGTTTTTTTTAAAACTAAGTTCTCTTTTGTTACTATGTAAGCAGACAAGTGTACAAGCAGGAACTCCAAGTTTCCAGTAAAGACCTGGTGGAGGCTTAGACTAAGGTGGGGAAGCAGTCAGGTTTAGGAACATGTTTCAGGGTTAAAGGTAACAGAACCTGATGTAGGAAAGACGAAGGTGAAGGAAAAAAAAGACAAAGCAACAAACACACCGACAGTCATAAAACACAGTAAGAAAGTATGCAAGAGAACGAGCTAAGCTTTTAAATGCTAGGCTGTGAGAGTGGGTATTACATGGAGGGCTTCTGTCCAACTCATTAGGGGAGGCTTCCTGGAAAAGCTGGGAAAACAAACACTTGACACAAACTATGGAGAAAATGGATGCGGGGGTAATTCAATAAGAGGGAGTTGCTGAGAGTTTACAGGTAGAATAGTAATATGTATGCGGGAGTAATTCAATAAGAGGGAGTTGCTGAGAGTTTACAGGTAGAATAGTAATATGTATTGTTCTGTGCTCTTCTGTACATTTTATTTTTGAGACATTTCATACATCATCTCTCAAATAGGTTTTTTAAAATCAACTTATGACTATCATTTAAATCTATAATAAAAGGTGCAGTACATTACTTCAGACACAGTGCCATTCCAGAAATTCTGATTGAACTGTGAAGACTTCAACAAGCATATCATAGGATCCTGGAATCCAGGATCAGCCTTGGTAAGCTAACATGAAAAATGGGTGATCCTGGTTGCCTATATCACAGGGACTTTACACCAAGTAATACACATTAATAACTTTTACAGCATTGGCTTAGTTTTAACTTTAGGATGTTACTGGATTTTAAAAATTATTTTGATACAGCTTTTCCTTATTGGGTAGGCTGATGGATGTGGTAATAAAGGGGATTATGTAGAAATAATATCTAGAAATAGAAGTTTGTGAGAAGGGAGATTTCTCAATCAACCCACTGTATCTAGGAAGGCTTCCCTCATGAGTCATAGCTGATTTGAGAATCATCCAGAATTTACAAGAGAAGGTGAGAGAATTGTTTTTCTGACTTGTGGGAAAATGAGAACGGGCTAAGTAGGGATTTAAAAACTCTTTGGATTTAGTGTTTGATTTAGGCTCTCCCTTTCCTACACACTAAATATAACATTAAAAAACTAACTGTTGGACTGAATGAGAGTGAATTTGCTTAGAGAGATGCTTGAGATCCCTCTAGAGCCCATAAGAGGACTGAAAAGAAGAACCCTGAAACCAGTAGTGGAGACAAAGTGATGAAGGGAAGATTCTCTTAACTAGAGCAGGGGTCCTCAAACTATGGCTCGCGGGCCACATGCGGCCCGAGGAGGACATTTATCCGGCCCGCCAGGTGTTTTTGCTGCCTTTTTTTTTTTAATTTCAAAATAATATATGTGCAGTGTGCATAGGAATTTGTTCATAGTTTTTTTTTTTTTTTTAACTATAGTCTGGCTCTCCAATGGTTTGAGGGACAGTGAACTGGCCCCCTGTTTAAAAAGTTTGAGGACCCCTGAACTAGAGCATAGGCCAAGTGAGATGAATAGCTGAAGATCACACAGTGTTAACTGTGAACCAGCCACCATTCTAAGGGCTTTACCTGTTTTAATTCATTTAGTTCTCACAAGAATGCTATGAGATCATCCTCATCTTATAGATGAAGACAGCATGGTACTGAGAGGTTGGGTAAGTAAGTTAGCTGAGATCACAGAACTAGAATTTGAAGCCAGGCATTCTGACTCCAGAAACCATAATCTTAACCAAGGTGTCGGACAGTATCTTTTTCTTAGCAAAAGAGGAAGAAATAGCATAAACCCCAGAACTTCTTTGATTCTCCATACTAGTACTTAGAAATTATGGTGGCATCCTATATAATAAAAGCCTAATATGCTAAGTGTCCAGTCATCTGGTCAGCCGTTCAACCAATCAAAGCATAATATGCTAATGATATGCTAAGACTGTTCAACCACTCGCTATGACATGCACTGACCACCAGGGGGCAGATGCTTTGACTGGTAGGTTAGCTTGCTGCTGGAGTCTGGTCCTTGAGAGGTCCTTTGGGGTCTGATCAAGACGAGCTGGACAGGAGCCCTCCTGCAGTCCCTCGGCCACAATCCAGGACCTCTAAGGGATTGTCGGACAGCTGGTTTTGGATCAATCCCACAGGCCAGGCCAAGGGACCCCACAGGCGCATGAATTCATGCACTGGGCCTCTAGTTTTAATATAACATACTAAGACAATTATCTCCTCTCCTTTATCATTATTGTTTATTCCTTTGGCTTTCCAATGACTGCTATATCATCCTCTTGGATGACTCGCCGAGTTAAAAATGTAGCTGACCTCAGCTCTATATTTTTTCATCTAACACATGGTTGCTATTTTAAAAAATGTTGCATAGCTTACCCAAATTTTGGGGGGAGAGGGGTGAAATCTGCTCAAGTTTTTAAGTTCAAGATCCAAGATAAACAACTAGATTTTTGGCTTTCAGAAACATTTAAGTAACTTACAGCTACGTATTGGATTTGCTGTGCTATGTCCCTTAAATTGCAGCACTTTCAGGAGCCTTCTGGAGCGATTAATACACGAACAGAGGTCAGCAAAGCTATCGTAATTGAAGTCTTCTTTATTTTAATCTCCTGCCAGTTGCCTGATTACATAGGGCCAGGGAAGAAAAGCCACGTGCGGCGGAGAGGGTATGGTAGGACGGGGATCGCCGCGTGTGTGGCCGGTGTGTCCGCCTCCGAGATGAACAAGGTAGTTAATCTTTTGGTGTCAAAACATCTCAGCCCATTCCCGGGACCAAGAATGGTCAGCATTCCTGGGGCACACTCGCGGAAGGGAGGTGGGGAAGGAGCCGGGGTCAGTGTCCAGGTCAAAGGGCACCTTCTTGGCTCAAAACAGAGCAGACACGTTTACATCCACACGCGTTGCCAGTGGCCCTCAATCCCCTCCCTGCCCCCATCACTGGCACCGAAGAGCATGCCAAACAGCGGGGAAACGACTCAGCTTTCAAATCAGGGAGAATGGAGGATGGGATTATTGGGGAGCAACTTTTTTTCTGCCGGGCTCCCATGCAAGCTCCAAATAAACTGCAACCAGCGCAGCGAGGTATCGGATCCTTCTGCCAGCGGCCACCCCCACCCACAAGAGCCTGGAAGAGTCTATCATCATGGGAATCCGAGTTGCTGTGGCTTAAATAATGCGCTTGTGTTTCGCGCAGAGCCACAGGGCTCCTGCTTTTTTGCAGCCTCCCCCGGAGATGCTCGCCCTCCAGCTCCGGCGCCTCCCTGGATGCACCTCCGGAAGCTCCCCGGCCTCCGCCTGGACGTCGGCCCAGCGCCCCCGGCCGGGCTGGAGGGAGGGGCGGCCGCGGGGCGGCGAAGAGGAGCGCCCTGGTCCAGTCCCCCTTCACCGCGGCCCCGCGCGCGCCCTCCCTCGCGGGGGCTGAGACTGGAGAGGACGCGCGGAGGCTCCGCTCGGTCCGCGCCGCGGCGCCCGCATGCCCCCGCCCTTCTCCTCCGCGCGGGGCCCCGGCGCGCCCGGTCCCTGGCCCGCGCCCCAGGAGAGGAGCGGGCGGCGCGGTCGGGCCCGCGGGGAGAGGCCGCGCCCAGCGGCAGCGGAGACCCCGAGCCGCGCGGCTCCCGGCGAGCCAGGGCCCAGGGCGGCCCCCGGGCGAGCGGCGGCCGGAAGTGCGGGCGCGTCACTTCCGGGCGGTGCGGCGGCGGCCGCTAGGAAGATGGCTGCGCCCTGTGGCTCGGAGCGGCCCGCCAACTCGCCGCTCAAAATCCCAAAGATGGAGGTGCTCTCCCCTGCCTCTCCCGGCGGCCTGAGCGACGGGAACCCTTCGCTGTCCGACCCGTCCACGCCTCGGGGCGCCTCCCCGCTCGGGCCGGGCAGTGCGGCGGGCTCGGGGGCCGCGGCGTCCGGGGGTCTCGGGCTGGGGGGCCGCGGCGCCGCCTCGTCCTGGGGAGCCCCGGCGGCCGCCTGCCGCGGCATGTCGTGGACGCCGGCCGAGACCAACGCGCTCATCGCCGTGTGGGGCAACGAGCGGCTGGTGGAGGCGCGGTACCAGCAGCTGGAGGGAGCCGGCACGGTGTTCGGCAGCAAGGCCCCCGGGCCGGCCATGTACGAGCGCGTGTCCCGGGCCCTGGCCGAGCTGGGCTACGAGCGGACCCCGTCCCAGTGCCGGGAGCGCATCAAGGTAACCGGCCGCCCGGCCCGGGGCAGCGAACCCGAGGCGGAGAGGAGGCGGGGAAGCGGACCTCGGGGGCGGGGCCGGCCCCAGCTCGGGGCTCCCTCCGGGGCTCCCGGGGGGGGGCGGGCGACTCGCGTCTCTCTCGCCTTTTTCTTCTCTCCCTGGGAAGGGTTTTTATCCAGATGGCCGCCAGCCCGTAGGTTTCCTGTGTTTGAAGTTGGGCGTGCCTGCCGCCGCCCCTCTTTCTTGCCAATGGAAGACGTGCCTGCGCCCTGAAGTTGCCGGTTCCTCCATGATGCGCGCGGGGGGCATCCCCGAGCCCGGCGCGCCTCTCTCCCCCGCCGCCGGGGCCTCGCTTTGTTCCGGGCCGAGGGGGCGCCCAGGCTGAGGTTACCCGGCGGGATGGAGGAAGGGTAGCGGGGGGGACCCCCCCCCCAGGGTAGGGATTTTCCAAGGAGCGCAGTGGCAGAGCCCCTCGAAAAGCGCCTTCGGATGGCCGGCCTTTGTGCCGGTCGCCTTGCTGCTCTCCGGGGCCGTGGAGGGCGAGCCCGGCTGGAGGTGCGTTTGGAGACGCGGAGAGGCCGGAAGGGAGCCAGGTAGCGCGTGGTGCTGGTGAGGTTCGCTTGGCTGGAAGCTGGTCTAGAATTCGGGGTGTCGGTGCCTCCAGGGTTAGATGGGCTCGAGGCGCGTTTCTGGCGTAGCTCCTTCACGGAAAGCCCGTTTCCCCCCCGACTGCGTTGTTGTGCCGGCCGCGGTGACCGGGGAGGCGCTCGGTGTGCCGCAGCTAGCTAGCCTTGTGCACGGGAACGTGGTTATCGTTTTTTTTTTTGCTGTTTTCACCGACTTTGCGTCGAGGCATTGCGGTTTGCACGTGCGTGATGAGTGGATACGGAGTTGTGTTTTGGGGGTAAGTGGGTGCCCTCATCACAGGGTCTGCTGAAAGGTGCTGGTAGGGTTCCAGTCTTGGCGAACCACTTCCCCTTCATAGTCATGGCATCTCTGCCCTTCTCTTCTGATAGGGATGGCACTGTTCTCGGAACTCCTTGGCGGGGGAGGTTAGGGGGGTAAGAACCCAGTAAGGACGATGGTAATCACCCCGCAGGAGGAGCAGATGGCTCCAGAATTGAAGAGGTCTTGGCTCAAGTAGTGTTCATCTGGGGACATGGTTCCTTAGAAAGTGTAGTCCAGAAACGAAGGCATTTCAAACCTATTAACTGTTCACGGAATTGGACACTCATTTCTCAATTGTAAAACTAAATCGGTTTACTTG
This sequence comes from Murina feae, assembly GCA_004026665.1. Lineage (NCBI taxonomy): Eukaryota > Metazoa > Chordata > Mammalia > Chiroptera > Vespertilionidae > Murina > Murina feae. The sequence continues at coordinate 8,246 of PVJC01001611.1, read as the reverse complement.
ATAACATGGACCTTTGGGTCTTATGACACCCCCCCCCCTTTTTTTTAAACAGAAATGTCATTATATTGTCAGTTATAGACGATTTGAGTTGTGAGGGTCCATTTATATGTGTATTTTTTCAATAAATACAGAGTCGGTCTCCATATCACCATGATTCCCAGAGTCAACTAACCCTGGTTAAAAATGGTATTTTATTTTCGCATTCTCCACCGTGGTTGGTTGAATCGCAGGTGCAAAGGGTTGACTGTAGTTGAGGTTTGGGGGAGTCAAAAGTTATTTTCAGGATTTCCGCTGTATATGGGGTGAGTGCTGCTCACCTCTGGGTTTTTAAGGGATCAGCTGTTCTCTGAATGTCAGTCATTCTTCTGTTCAAGGACTGAAGGCTCAGGGAGGCGGAGTTTTTGCACTGTGCCCACTAGTTTCTATCGGTGAACTTTCCTTGAGTTTAGAAGTGCACCTTAGGCATTTATGACTGATTTAATTTGATTGTCCATAGAATTTCCCAATCAACAGGGAAAAGTGTGATGCTATCAAAAATTCACTGAATATAAACATAACTTTGAAATTGTTTCTCAGATGACTAGGAAATCTCTAGTTGGGTTGTGTCTTTGTCCAGTTGTGAGAAACTATAACCTAAAGCAAGGAAAGGAGATTGAGCTTCTCTGAAGAATATTTTTTAAACGATCAGTTTACCTGTCCCTAAACAGATAAGACCAAATTGACCTCAGGCTCTTAGAATATTTTGAGACTATGTAGATGATGATAATGGGTTCTGTGATCCACAATAACAGTTGACAAGGAGGGCAGATAACTGTTAGGGGCTGTACTCCTTCTTATGTGACTTCATTAACAATGTTGGTCTTTCCTGTCAGAATTATAAGCTCTGTAAGGGCAAGTTCTAGTCACTTATTCACTACTGTACCTCCAGTGCCTAGCGCAGGGGTGGGGAACCTTGTTTTCTACCAAGGGCCATTTGGATATTTATAGGAGCTTTTGCAGGCCACACAAAATTATCAACTTAAAATTAGCCTGCTACCACTAATAGATGTGTTTCTCTCACATCGATATTTCTTGTCTTTCCCTCTCTCTTCCAACCGTTTCTAAAAATCAATGGGATATCCTCGGATGAGGATTAAAATAAATAAATTAAAAAAATAAAAAGCAATTTAAAAAATTAGCCTGCTATATTAGGACAAACATTTAATTAACTCACCCCTAATGCCTTGGCAGGGCCAGACCAAAGGATTTCGCAGGCCTTAGTCCTCAGGCTGAATGTTCCTCACCCCTGGCCTAGCATATAGTAGGCTCTGGATACATATTTGTTAAATTCACTAAAGAAGAATATTGGAAAGTATAAAAATCTAGAGCAGCCTCGCCCGCTTTGCTCAGTGGGTAGAGCATCACCTTGGGACCAAAGGGTCTGGGCTCAGTTCCAGTCAAGGACACATGCCTTGGTTGCAGGGTCTTCCCCAGCCTGGGCCATGGTCGGGGTGCATGTAGGAAGCAACCAATTGATGTGTCTCTCTCACATCTATGTTTCTCTCTTTCTTTCTCTCTCTCTTCCACTCTCTCTAAAAATCCGTGGAAAAATATCCTCGGATAAGGATTAACGACAATAAAAAATCTAGAGCAGTATTACTTAAACTGTAACCTAAAAATAGAGACTTTGAAACCCAGTTTGAAAACTAAGCTCTGTCCCTCTAGGAGACTTAGTATGAATTTAATTTTAAGCATAGAAGCAAATGTGGTCAGTGAAATCATAGCCTTACACAAATATGAGGTGGATGTCCCAAGTAATCCCGATTATGCTTTGAAAATAAAAATCTTAAAAAATTCTCAGGGGCCCTGACTGGTTTGGCTCAGTGGATAGAGCGTGGGCCTGCAGACTCAAGGGTCCCAGGTTCAATTCCAGTCAAAGGCATGTACCTTGGTTGCGGGCACATCCCCAGTGGGGATATATGCAGGAAGCATCTGATCGATGTTTCTCTCTCATCAATGTTTCTGATTCTCTATCCCTCTTCCTTCCTCTCTGTAAAAAATCAATAAAATATATATTTTTAAAAAATTCTCAGAGAATCCCAAACCCCTGAAAGTAAACCTTTAGATTCCAGTTTCACAAATGCCGATTTAGAACAGGTAATTCAGAAAAAACTTTCACTTTATTGTTTTGATGAGACCTGCAAAAAGGAATTCAACAATCTCCTTTGCTTTAGGTTTTACAAAATAGAAATAAAGTAGTGCGGTAAAATGGACTATGAGGAATTCTTTTTTTATTATTATTATTAATTTTATTGATTTTTTACAGAGAGGAAGGGAGAGGGATAGAGAGTTAGAAACATCGATGAGAGAGAAACATCAATCAGCTGCCTCCTGCACATCTCCTACTGGGGATGTGCCCGCAACCAAGGTACATGCCCTTGACCGGAATCGAACCTGGAACCTTTCAATCCGCAGGCTGACGACGCTCTATCCACCGAGCCAAACCAGCCAGGGCATGAGGAATTCTTAATTAGACTAATAATGTGCTCACTTCAATATGAATTCTGTCAGAGGCCCACAGGGAATATGTAGATAATGATAATGGCTCATCACAGTGTGCATCAGTTACATTTCTGTTCTGATGTATATGAAATACCTATCAAACTTCAATTATGAAAGCTTTAATAATTCTCAGTTTGAAAAGAGAGAGGAGACATATAGTAACTTAAATTTGTTTTTTTCAGGAAACTTTCCCCTAATCATAGTTTCAACATATTGATGTAGCAGCTTTCATCTCATCATGAGAAAGCATCAGAAAGCTGAATCCTATCCCAGCCTCTTTCCCGACCACCTTCCCGAATAACCTTAAAGCACATCACTTCCTTTCTCTAGGCTGTGCCTCAGTCCTCTTATGTATACACTAGAAGCCCTATGTATACACTAGAGGCCTGGTGCACAAAATTCATGCACTGAGGTTGGGGGTTCCCCAGCCTGGCCTGCACCCTCTCACAGTCCGGGAGCCCTGGGGGGTGTCTGACTGACAGCAGTCAGTCAGACATCCTTAGTACTGCTTTGGAGGCAGGAGATGCTCCCGCCACAGCTGCTGCACTCACCAGCGGTGATCTCAGCTTCTGGCTGAGCGCCACACCCCTTGTGGGAGCACACTGACCACCAGGATGCAGCTCCTGGTGGTCAAGTGTACATCATACTGAACAGTCGTTCTGCCATTTGGTTGATTTGCATATTAGCCTTTTATTATATAAGATGGAAGTATTAAAATGGTAAACATTGAAATTAAATTAAGAGCTTTTGGATTTAACTACCAAAGTACAATTTTTAAATACCAACCAAGTGATTATATGTGCCTCTAAGCACATAGGATATTAACTTAAAGTCAGATATAAACATTTGTTCGTTGCTGCAAAGAATTTCATTGAGAAGTCTGTCTAACATGTCGTTATTAATATTTTTTCAGTCGTTTGGATAAAATGGATGTGTTTGAGACTGTGTTGCCGCTTACACTATTGTTTGGCTCTGATGTCTTGTTGCTCTTTGTTTGTTTGCCAGAAGAAAATTTGTCTGCTACCAATTCCAGCCCAATTTTGGAGCCAGGTAACAAATAGGGGTTTTTTTTTGTGTGTGTGTGTAGTCATTATGTGATATTTTATCCTTTTGTATAGTAGGCCTTTTCTTCATATCTTCATTCAGCAAATACTCGAGCGTTTACTATGTGCAAGGTTGTCTGCCAAATGTTAGGCTGAATAAAAGAACTGTAATATACAGTCTGAGAGCTTACAATGCAGGTGAAGTTTGTATACACACATCAGAGTTAAAAGCTGTACAGGACAGCACAGGGAATGGTATATAATGCAGTATTTGCTTAAGTGTCATTATTAAAATGCTTTAGTGTCATACTGAAGCAGACAATAGGCGTGATGACTTCCAAGGAGGGAGAGAGCACATCACAGTTCATCCTGTAGTAGTGGAAAGATCTCTCTAGATTTGGAATTCATGAAAACTTTCCCTTCTGAGCCACATGCTATATTCACACTTCCCTCGATTAATCTGATGCACTACAAAACTCATTCTCAAGTCCCATATTTTTGGGTTTTCTTCAACAATTTGCCTCTTGAGAGTTGGCTTTATGTCTTTAAAGCAGATGTGTGCTTCTAGGTCTACCTGAAGATGAAATGCAAAGTGACTGCCTGACCTAAAACACTTGTCTTTGCTGAATCAGTGCTGGTGCGCATCAGACCTATTTACAAGCGGCAGGCAGACTTCTACCCAGCAAACACAGTGACTGAATTTTAGAGACATTGCTGAGATTTATTCATCAGTAATTGTAATGTTTGGAACAAATTTCATACTTTAGCAGACCAACCACGGTATAGTATATTTGGTCGTTTTTTATTAGTACCGTATTTTCCGGCATATAAGACGACCTTTTTTAACCCAGGAAAATCTCAAAAATCTTCTCAAATAATGAGAAGGCTAGTGAGAGAAGTGACCCAACTACCTCCTCTAGTTTCTTTCTCTACCATTTCTACCATTTCACAGTTTTGTCTTGACTTTTGAGAAGATTTTCCTGGGTTAAAAAGTCATCTTATACGCCGGAAAATACAGTATTGTTTTTTTTATCTTCACCCAAGGATTATTGATTTGAGAGAGAGAGAAACTTCGATGTGAGAGAAACATGGGTTGGTTGCCTCCTATACGCACCCTGACTGGCGATCAAACCCACAATCTTTTTTGGTTTACAGGATGATGTTCCAGCCAACTGAGCCACCCTGTCCAGTCTAGTCATTATTTTTGAGAACCAATAAGGCAAAGGTAACTTGGACCCAACTGCTTGTTTCTGTATGAGCATTTTAATAGACTCTTCCCATCTCTGAGGACTTTTCTCTTGTGTTTGCAGACAAGACTTTTCCTTTGCATTATCATTGAAAGGTTCCCAAAAAATATGGTATACTAGCAAATAGTTGATAAGAAAGATTTAGTCAGACTTGTTCCTTCCATTTTACATATTCAGTTTCTGTTGTTCCCATGCCACTGTTATCCAAAAGCTTGTATGTTTCGGTTTGCTTGTCTGTTAGTGAATCTGACAGGGGCTTGATCTTAAAAGAATATAGTCACACACCCCATAACGACATTTTAGTCAACAATGGACCACGTATATGACGTGGTACACCATGTAGCCTATGTATATGATTAGCAGTAGTAGGCTGTAGTACATGTAGTACAGGTTTGTGTAAGTGCACTCACTCTCACCTAACATATTTCTCAGAGTGTCTCTTCATCATTAAGCTGCGCACGACTGTAGACTTAGACTACCCACCGTGTGCTACTGATATGTAGGCTTTCCGTTCGGGAGGTAAGGGATTTAACAAGCACATGTTGAAACTGGATGAATAGGCTTCCAAGTTTGATTTTAATGAATTTTAAATTGTAAGTAGCCATATGTTGTTAGTGACTACCATATTGAATGGTGTAGGAGTATTAAAAGTCTTTATATTATGAAAGAATTCGCTTGGCTACTCACAAACCCCTGGGGAGTTCAAGATTCCTTCTTGCACTCTCTGCCTCTTTACCTCTGAGTAGGAGGAACCTTGATAGAAGTCAAGAAAAATGCTCCAGCATTCTAGGAGGAAGGGCTGTTAGTGCGGGAATAAAATGCTGCGGCCCCAGTTGGCTGGGCAGTGGCACACTCGTGGTTCTCTAGGACAGTGCTGTCCATAGCACTTTCTGGGATGATAGGGGTTTCTCTGTCTGCACTGCCCAATAGCCACTGTGCAGTAGCCCTAGCCACGGGTGGCTGCTGAGCATATGAAATGTGGCTAGAATGACTGTGAAACTGAATTTTTAATTAAATTTAAGTATTCATGTGTGGCTAGTGGTTAATGTATTGGCCAGATTTTTTGTATTCCCAGAAGAGTTTTGAAAGCCACGTACTTTCTTGAACATTTAAAGCTGAAATTAAAAATGTTTTCATAACATGTTTGAAAGTTTACAGGATATAGAAAATGTTAAATCTTGTATGAGATGAATAAGATGAGGATTAGCCATAAAATTGATTGAATAGTATACTCTGAATGTGGTGAGAAATTCATCCGAAGTTCTTATCTGTAGGTTCCATTAAATGTTTCTTGAAAATGTTGATGATCAGACACCATTCCACTGACTTTTTTGTTTTATTTTATTCTCACCTGAAGATATTTTTTCCATTGATTTTTGAAATTGAAAGCAGAGGGAGGGAGGGGAAAAAGAGGTACAATGATGTGAGAGAGACACGTTGACTGGTTGCCTCCCACAGTCACCCCGTGGATGGAACCTGCAACCCAGGCATGTGGCCCTGAGATGTGTGGGGCTGAAGCTTTAACCACTTAGCAACACCAGCCAGGACTCCACTTACGTTTAAACAAAACAGTATTACTAACCTACAGTATATTGCTTTGGTTCTTCTAAATTAAGGAGCCAAGCTTCACACCTGAAAAATACAAGACTGGGAATGATGGGAGTCCTAAGGTGTTAAGGTTCCTTGATCAGTCATTAAAGGAGGTGTATGGGTACCCTGGCTGAAGACCACCGCTTTAGAACCCTGAGTGCCTTTCTTGACTGATTAGTGGGCCCTTGAATTCCACTGCCCTTAGGAAATGGAAAAGGTGTGCAGCTTAACCCTTGGCTAAAATCCAAGCTTCTGGGCGAGGGCTTGGAGCTCATGCTCATTCCCTTTTGTCACACTCGATGGACAGAATTGTCTCGGGGTTTCTAGTAAGCACTAGGGTGTGAAATAAGGACTTTGTTTTTTAATTACTTACCAGTACATATTTGAGTGCCTTCTGCAGTAGGTCCTAGGAATACAGCGGTGTACCATTACCCACACTGTCCAGCTTCAGTGGAGAGTCAGACTACTAACACGCCAGTCACAGTGCTGTGAGCTGGTCTGTGTATTGTGTTGGCGGTAATCTCATTGTGCTGCTGGTGCCCACAGGAAGGGCGTCTCATAGGCTTTCCGGAGGTGGATCCTGAAGGTGAGAAGGGACTGAATTGGCAGAAGCGAGTAGAGACAGATGAGCAGTTGGGGTAAAGGCCCAGGGGCCGTATAACTTAAAATGGTATAAATTGCAAATACAGTAAAATATATTTTGTTCAAGAATCCAAAACAACCCATCCAAATAATGCACTTGTTCCAAATAATTTAAAAGCTTAAAAGTCGTGCCTTTCGCCCTACCTGGTTTGGCTCAATGAGTAGAGCATTGGCCCATGGACTGAAGGGCTCCGGGTTCAGTTCTGGTCAAGGGCACATACCTCGGTTGCAGTTTTGAGCCCCACCATCAGTCAGGGTGTGTGCAGGATGTGTTTCTTTCACATCAATGTTTCTCTCTCTCTGTCTCTCCCCGTCCCTTCCACTCTCTCTAAAAATCAATGGGAAAATATCCTTGGGTGAGAATTAGTGAAAAAAATAAATAAAAATCATGCCTTTCAAATGAAGAAAAATTTTTCATAAGAGTGGCATTTGGTGAAGGTATGACTTAAAAGCTACAAATGATTGGTTGGTAGTGTCATGAAGAAACATGCTAAAGGGTAGGAAAGAGAGTTTGGCACATAATAGTGCCAATTCCAGATAATTTATATGTTTTGCTAAATAATATTTTTATAGTGTTGAATTGCAGTTATGCAAATACCCGTGATACATCTCTTTCCTTAATTTTTGTACTAAAAGAAAAACCACAGTAATGCATCTTTTTGAACATATAACAAGAATATATTTTATCCTGGGGCCTAGTACTCACATAATATATCTGTGTAACAGAAACAAATATCACAAAATAATAATGAATATAGCTCACACTTCTATAGCCCTCACTGTGCTGTGCACTGTTCTAAGTGCTTTACAAATATCAATCTATTTAATCCACGCAATGACACTATACTTAACTGTATGTTCAGTGTGCTCTGGTATGTTCTAGTCTATTTGAGTACAGGTAATCCAGCTCCTGAATCACTAGGCCGTAGATCCTCATTTGTAACATAGTTATATGTGAAAGCACCCACACAAGCTTGCACCTGGTAGCCCTCTTTCTCCACCACTGCCCGCACCCTCCTCCTCCCAGTACTTTTCAGCACTGCCTTCCCGTTCACCCCAGTCCCTCTGGTACCTCATCTTGCCCCACCCCAGCTTCTGTTGTCTCCAGAAGTCTCTTACCTAAAACTGGTGCAAAGAAAACCTCAGCAGATGGGCGTAACCGCTCCCACTGGTACAGGGCAGC